>NW_006497083.1:2128202-2193333 GCF_000471905.2 Amborella trichopoda
ATTTAAAAAAAAGATCAAAATCTGGCTAACTCCTTGAGAGAACCGGCCAGTTCTTAACAAGCACATGTTGCTTCCCGATGTATGATGGGAACTAGACTAATCCCACCAATTATCAATATTGATCCATATAGGAATTTTTTAAAACCTTGAAAAAAATGCTAGAAAACTGGTTGACTAAGTCGATCCTGGGGTTTTTCAACTTGGAAACGTTAGCCTCTCGAACCGGTCCAACTTGAGCGATTCTAAGACAGAAAAAACTTTTAAAAAATATTTTCAATAAGTTCTCTCTATATAATTGTTGTCTCATAAATAATCCCATCTCATCAAGGGATTTAAGTCAATAAAACTTCTTGATCTTAAAAAGGCCTACTAAGGAATGTATTGCCATTCTCATTAACGGTTTTGATTACATCAATGGTAGAATCCTTCGCTAATGCTTATTCTGGTGGAGGTGGTTTTAGTGTGGAATTGAGCAGGTCTATCATTTTTGTTTTGTATGGTGATACAAGATTATTGAAAGTTCGACTAGTGTAATTTTTATCGGGGATTTTTTTTTTTTTTTTTTGGAAAGAACCACTTGTAAGTAGTCTTATTACAATAACTCTTGCTTCAAATAAAATAAAAATTTACCAATCCATGATCTTAAGAACTTTGATGCTATTGAATCAAGTTTTTTTAATAAAATAAAAACCACAAATCTTGTGCTTGAGAATATAAAAACTATAGAATTAAATATGCAAGAATAAAAAAATAATGTGGGAGATTAACTCAACCGGGTTTATTACACCTCACACTGAATCACCACCATCCGATGGCACAAGATAGACGGTCTTCTTCCAATCTCAACTAAAAAAACTAATTTCGGCCAAATTCTATGGAAGCTCTTCAATGTGACTTTTATGCTCCTCGAGAACTCTTGAGAACCAATACCCAAAAATTACTTCAAAAAAAAAATCCTCCTTTCTAATTTTTTTATTTCAAACCCCCGAAACTAAAGAAGGAAAGGTGTGTTGAGAATGGGGCGTGGCCCCCCTTTATATAATGGCACGTGGCCCCCGCCCTTTATCTTAAAGAGAGAGGAGATAAACTAAGAGGGAGAGAAGACAAGATAAAGCAGGAGAGTTGGGTGAGGAAAAAGAGTGAGAGTTACGTGAGAAAAAAAGGGGAGAGAGAGAATGACGTGAGTGGGAGGAGAAACAGAGTTACGTGAGGAAATTTTTTTTTTTTTTTTCTTCTTTATGAAATGGAGGAGAGAAAGTTTTGGGAGAGAAGATAATATTAGGTCTAAGTTTTTTTATAAGATTGAATCTGAACTATTGATCAAGAGTAATTTGTGGAATGAGAGATCTTAGTCCTTCATTCTATAAATGAGTCACAA
Organism: Amborella trichopoda; assembly: GCF_000471905.2. Next base: position 2,129,581 of record NW_006497083.1, read on the forward strand.
CATTACGAAATGTGGTGAACTATTATCGTCTTTTCCCTTTCACCATTATCCCATCAAATAAAAATCAATTAATTAAAAATAATGTTTATCAAAAATATATCCATAAGCCTTATCATGTCTTCTAGAACATCTTACTTAAATATCTTAAAGATAAAACAGTGTATCAACTCAAGCCAATTTTAAATAAAATATATCAACAAATCCAATAAAGAGGAGGATGTGTCACCCATAAGATAAACCTCCCCTCAAAAGGTGGCGTGCCACCTAAGATAGGGGCTTATGCCCCACATTCTAGAATATGGTGAGGGCCAAAGTACACAATGGGCCTCATAAAATTTTACATATTTTAAAATAATAAAATTTAAAATATTATTTGAATATTTAAATCATTAAAAAACCATATTTTTAATTTTATAAATCCAAATTTCATAAATAAAATATTTAAGAATTTATAAAAATTCAAATAATAATTTTAAAATAATATCTACCATAAAAAAACATAATTAAATTAATTTGATAGCAAAATGATCTATATGGTCAAGGAATTAAATCAATAATGGGGCACTCCACCTTCAACTGTGGACTATAGGCCATCTTTGCTTTATCATGCCGACCCAGCGTTGCCCATGATCCACAGTCCAAGTAGGGGCTCATTAGTGGGTCACCAAAGTCTAGTCGACGCGCAAGGGATCGCAATCATAGTCTGTGGATTTCAGGTTCTCCCCTAGAGACGAGTCAATATCACCTAGACCTGATGCGACCACAACTCTATAGAGCATATGGGTATCTTTCGTACATGCATACACTTCACCGTCAAAGGTAGCTTGCTCGCTTTCCCAAATGGTCTATCAATATGCATGTCGTGTGATGGTATATGGATGAGGCTTTGGCTCCCGTCTCCGTAGGTCACCATCACACACAAGGGTCACATAGTCCCTTGGCTCTCTCATTCGGACATACTCCAACATCATCAAGGGATAACCCACTAGAACCCTTATCGGTTTATTTTTTATGCTCAGGCAATATGGGTTTTTCCCAATCGACTGGCCTAGACCGTCAAACATAGACTGGTATATGCAAACCTTGTTTGCATGATATAGCTTATAAGGGATCACACTCTCACTGAGCCATGATCCACTGTATCAAATGTTTTTTCACAATCACTCATAAGACCTTTAAAGGCCACATAAACCCAACAATTATCCGGGACTTTGGATTGCAACTTCATGTTTAAGACTTGGAAGGCTCCCTCCAATTTCTATGGGATCCACCTTTGAAAGTGACATGGTGTGTACTTGAAGCAAATTTTTTGAAAAATAAATATTACTTGAAAATGTCATTTCCCTTGGCCTTTATAAAGGGAGCACAAAATGTTACGCTAGGTAATAGCCAAAATCAGTGATCCTATGTTTCTTCAAAAGATTGAGAGTATTATAGCCTTTGGTGAAAATGACTCTAGGGATTCTTATATAAAGGGCAAAAAAGTCAAGTCGATTAAGATATTCCTTAATTCATACGGCCTCCTTGGCTGCCAAATAGCACGTCATGTATTCTGCTTACATGATGGACAATGCCATCGCATCATGTTGATTTCCAAGAAGTTGCTCTCCCTCCAAGCACAAAAACGTACCCAGATGTAGACTTCACATCATCTGGATCCTTGACATAGTTTGCATCTGTATATCTGAATATCCAAGAAGCTGAAAAAATATGGGACAACTCCCATTCAATTATTGCACATATAATATATACAAATCTCAACATTTTATGCCTATATCATGAGGTAGCATAGCAAGTCTCATGCAAAGTGTAATTCAATACCCACTGGTTTTACAATAAGTAAAATCATTATGAACTACAAAAAAAGTTCAACCACACTAGTCATCTTGGTGGTAAATTCATACAAACCAAGTTATTTAATTACCATAATATATGTAAAGGAAGCCTTGCAAGATGGCATTCCTGAAACATTTCCTATAGTTCAAGGTCTTAGGTAATAGATGATTCTAAATAACTACAAACATGAATCAAGGCATATGGGTATTTTAAAAAGCCTGTGCATGACAAACTTTCTCCCAATTTTATAAATACCTTGAAAGCATAATGATTTTCTCCCTTTTAAAAAAAAATTGACTTGGGATATATATATCACAAGTAATGGTTAGTTAATAGTATGACGGTTTAAAATGATTTTTCATAAAGGCTTAGTGGACCTAATATGACTATGGGGTTTTCTCAAAACGATATTCATAGACTTAGGTTTTTTTCTCAAAATATCCAATTTAATATTAAAATATATGTTTACTCTTCACAAATCATTTTACCGCATTCACCTACCAAGTCATGTTTTATAGCTACAAAAACTAGCCGTAAAGTTCATATAACAATTTTATCTAAAACAAAGCATGACTAAAGAATGGTTATGAAAATCATGACAAAAATTTCTTTTCGGCGAATATTGAGACTTTATGAAGAGATCATCATTACATGCAACACATCATATTATTGAACATTATTGGGAGGATGGCTATTAAGACCAAGTTCTATCAGAACACTCGTTTTATGCTTACATAGTTGAATGAGCTATATCCATATCTCGTATCTCATACTTAACATCTCCATGTATATGACTACCTTAAGTAGTTTGTACTCTTAGTAAAAAGAGGCACTATAACACATGTTATTCATAAATAAGATCTTTCAAATTCGTTAGCACTTTTCACTCAATATCCATATACTTCAAACATATTCATAAAACCATTAGCCAAAGCATATAAAAAGTTACTGAATCCTCTTTCCCTATATGACCTTACCATGTAATATGAGATAGCTTTCATACCTCAAAAACCATGTAGTGTGGTACTTGAGCTTTCTTGCTCCGTTACTTTTACAATCGTTTGGCGATCTTGGAAGAGCACACAACTGATGAAGAATCTATTGGTCTTCACTTTCACATGTCACGATGTGTCCATCTCTAAGGCACTTGGATTCTTCTTTGTATCACACTGTAAAGAAAAACGTATTTTTTATCCCATCATTTCAAATATCACAAATTTGATTCTCCCACTGATATTTTAACTTTTCTTTACTACCCCCAAGCCTCTCTATATATCCCTTCATTTCAGAGAAACCAAAATGTTTTTGTAGGTATTGTGTTTCTCATTCTTTCTGTTATTCTCAGATCGAACATTCTTCATTCTTCATATAGAGTGTCGTACCTTTCAACTCTGCATTACCTCTCTCAGAAGTTTTATTATAATAAACCATATGCATGACACACTATAAAACCCCTTTTAAATCAGCCCTAAAAATGTCTCCATTACTAGGAATCCAAAGATGTTCATTAACATGCCACATCTTTTGATTTACTACAGAATAGAACAAGAGTGTCCTATGATAAAAATATGATATCTCTCAATTTCTCTCCAAATCCTTTTTGAGTATTAAAATAGGCTCAATAATATAAAATAATGCTCAATTCCATCCTTAAATCACACCATTTAGTGAGTCTACCTTTTAATGACTTTTACATCATAATGCAATTTTCTCAGCAGAAAATCAGGCAGAGCATCTCTCAACAAAAAAATTGTTTCCCTCAAATCTCAAAGAATTTCTACCTAAAATCTCTTGTGTTGAAAACTAGATTCAAAATCAAATCTTAATATCATGGTGTGAATCCCAAATAATATATTTTTTCAGAGAAATAAATAAGTTGACATACACATCACAAAATAACTTATACTGTAGAATTTCATGATGAATATTGTCTAGCTAAATTGTATGTTTGTTTACACTCCGATCTGCGTCGATCTCTGTGATGAGGTCTGCTCAAATATTAGCAAAAATTATATTATTTTTTCAAAGGTAGAGAACGTGCGGTCACTTAAATTATGGGCACATAAAAATCCCAGATCTATATAAATCCGGTCTTTTTTTTGGTCCACTAGCAGCGTCATCTCCAAATCCCTATTTGACCTAAAAACGCTTCTAAATTTAATTAAATCTAAGGATGAATTAGTTTCCAGAAAAAATAAAATAAAACAGATAATTAAATGATGAAAAACAAACTAAATTAATCAAAGAAAGATAAACTTACCTCTAGGGACCTGAAACCCGGAGTTTTGGGCTTGGATCGGACCGCTGTTCTGATTTACGTCACCATCTCATTTTTTGGATTCCTTTGCTTGCTAGAATTGGTAGATCTAAAGTTCTTTTGACCTAGATCTAGGGTTCCTAAGGTAAGGGGAAAAACTGAGAATTTTAGTTAGGGTCTACCAAGGCTTTTCTTGGGATTGAAGGAGAATTTTTTTAGTTTTCTAAGAGTTTTGGGATCTCCAAAGATTGGAGGAGAATTTCCTTTGTTTTCTAAAGGTTTTGGAATCTTTAGATGTTGAATATGACTTTTGCGATTTTTTCCAATTTTTTGGGATTTTTCCTAAATTTTTAGGATTTTTTTAAGGGTTATTCCAATTTTTTGTATTTTTGGGCTATTTTTCTAATTTGGAGAATTTTTAAGTTTTTTTGGTCTCTTTTTTCTCTCTCTGTTTGGGTTAGAGAGAGGGGTATTTATAAGATTCAATTGGTGATTTTTCTTAAATTTTTTTTGAGTTTTTTTCGGAAATTCTTGGATTTATCTAGAAGTTTAGCCTTATCTAATCAAAGAAAACGCATTTACTGTATCATCAAATGAGTTTACTGCATCATCAACCCATGTCAGGGCCTGTCGGGCCCATTATAGCCCGACCCACGGCCCGACAGTTGGGTCTCACAAGGACTAAATTATCATTTGTTATATCTTTTTATCCGTAGGTCTGATTCAGGCAATTCTTTGACTATTAGAAAGCTCTTGGGCTCTACTTCAAATTGGAATATGATTTGGTAGTTTTGGGGCAATTAAATTGGGTATACTAGGATTATGTAATTTAAAGGGTTTAGAAAACCATAGAATTTGCCAGATTTAAAATGAGGTGTCTACAGTTGCTCATTTTTTACACTCCTTGTCCTTCGAGGGACAGGTGAATGGCAAAGAAGTAGACATTTTGGCGTTCCATATCCTTCGAGGGGCAGGTGAACGTCAAAGATAAAACATACATTTTAAATTTCTTCTTGAGGTCACGTGATCTGGGGGCACATCAATTATTCTTCCAAATCAGTGCGCTCACCGAGCTCACCCACCTAGAACATTTTTCCTTCTAGGGTTTTCGGCATGAGATGTCGGTAAGTTACACAAGCTTGAAACACGAGTTAGATTTTCTAGCCATGCCACCTAACTTCAGGGTTTGTAGTTTGAATTTTTAACCTTGGCATTTTGTTTGATCTCTTTAGGGTTTCCTAAGGCTGTCTATAAGAAAATGCTTTTTATAAGAAGAGACTTGTCTGATCGAATCTGAAGTGAGAGACGAGGCAGCAATGCGGCAATTGCGGTAACGCGGTAATCATCATATACAGGTGTCCAAGCTCCTTCGTTTTTTTAAGACTTTTTTTTTAGAATTTTTTAAAGGAGGGGGAGATTTGAAATAGAACCCGGAGCAAAGACATGTTACGATTTTTACAAAGAAAATAAAATATTTTGGAAAACACAAGACATATAGTGAAAAATTTGAAAAGAGAGAGATATTTCAAAAAACAAGGTTGTTTAGCAGTTTTAACTCCTGCAACCATTGAGCAGTTTTAACTCCTGCAACCATTGAGCCCTCTAAGAAGATTAGCGTCATGCAGCGATGGATCATACACCCGACCCTTTTACGTCAATATGAGGATAGACGGAATCCATCGAATAGGGTGGTTGTGCCCTAGATACACCTGACCTTTTTGTGTCATACGGGACTAGACGGTGTCTGCCTTGGCTCTTTTACGTCGCATGAGTTTGATGTTTTTCCATAGAACATGGTGGTTGCGCTCTGGATAACCCGACCTTTCACATCATACAGGGATAGAAGGCACCAGCCTCGGCTCTTTTACGTCAAACGAATTTGATATTTTTCTATTGAAACAGGGTGGTTGTGCTCTGAATACACCCGACCTTTCACGTCATACAAGGCTAGACAATACCTGTCTCGACGCTTTTACATCGCACGAGTTTGACGTTTTTCTATTGAACAGGGTGGTTGTGCCTTGGATACACCCGACCTTTCACATCATACAGGGATAGACGGTCCCTGTCTCGGCTCTTTTACGTTGTACGAGTTGACGTTTTTCTATTGAACATGGTGGTTGTGCGCTGGATACACCAACCTTTCAGTTCATACGAGGCTGGACAGTCCTTGTATCAACTCTTTTACGTCGCACAAGTTTGATGTTTTTCCTGTCTTGATTCTTTAACGTCACACGAGTTTGACGTTTGTCCTGCTCGACTCTTTAACATCACACGAGTTTGATGTTTATCCTTTCTTAGCTCTTTTACGTCACACGAGTTTGACGTTTATCCTGTCTCGGCTGTTTAACGTCGCACGAGCTTGACGCTTATCCTGTCTTGGCTCTTTTACGTCGCACGAGTTTGACGTTTATCCTATCTCGACTCTGTTACATCACACGAGTTTGACATTTTATGAATTAGACTTTGGGACATCGTACGCACACACAGGGATGAGCTTGCCTCATTTTGCCTCAAGAGATCTAGTTCATAGAAAAATGCTCTGAGACTAGCCAATATCTTTATTGGCGAGGTTCATCCATCTCCGATATATGGTACTTGGTAATTATACTCATACAACCATGGAGTACTTGGCTAGTTTCAAGCCTTCATAACAAGCGTAGGAAGTTGGCTTCGAGAACGAGGCCAGATCGACTGACAGTTGAACCTCTTGTAGTCATGGAGGAACTCCTTTCTAAAAGGGTTTTGGAAATGGAAGGTTTTAATAATCAAATTGAAAAAACGCTTTTAAAAGGGACGGGCCTTACAGTTTTGCCACTTGTGGCCACTTTGGTGGTCATTTTCTTTATTATATATTACCTAAAGATGATGACATGATTTTCTTGTGGGATCGTGAGAACTCAAAAGTCTCGAAGTTGTCTTTTTACCTTTGGAGCTTTCAGCCTTTGCTTCACCGGTCCATGAAGAGTTCTCTCGATTCTCGCTAAGCTTCCATCTTAGAGAGGTCTCGATGTTCTTCAAGGATTTGTCGAAGTCACTTCAGTTTTCTATTCATATCATGCTCCCACATCTTTCTGAGTTGGTTATGTTGGGAACTTGCAGAGTTTAAAAAGAGCCTTCTTCCTCAGGGTCTGCTTGTGCCGTATTGTTGGAACTTGTAAGTACTTGTTTGTACTTTAAGTGTTTTTGAATTAGAAGTTCTTTCTTGGATTTTTTTACTTTTTTTATTTTTTTTATTTTTTATTTTTACCTGTGATGCCCTTTCAGGTTTTCACCACGTCCTTTTTTTTTTTTTAATGATACTTTTTCAGGTTTTCACCACTCTTTTGAGCTCATTACGGGTAGTATTTTTTGAGATACATCGCATTGATGGGGTCGTTGAGCTCTCACCCCTCTTGATTCTTGATCTTGTACGAATTGCCTGTGTGCACTCGGGTGACCACGAATGACCCCTCTCAATTAGGTTTGAACTTGACTAAAGGGTGTGGATTTTCCGAAGTGTGGAAGATTTTCTTGAGTACCATGTCGAGGAACAACTTTACTTTGGTATGCCCTCTCAATTCTACGCGAGTAGGCAACAATATTTTGTGTTGCTCGTAGTCGTCTTTCATCCAAATTAACGAGAGCAACGATTCGTGCTTCACTCTTTTGTTCTTCATCTGAGAATATTTATGAATAAGCACTCAGAGAGACGATATCTCAACTTTAATAGGTAACACTGCTTGTTTACTATATACCAATGAGTACGGGGTCATGCTAGTAGGAGTCTTCTTGGTTGTCTGATAGGCCCATAGCGCGTCAGTTAGCTTTTCGTGCCAATCTTTCCACTTTCTATTATTCTGTCTATAATTCTGATAAGTCCTTTGTTTGTAGCCTCTGCTTGTCAATTTCGTTGAGGGTAGTAAGGTGTGGAGAATTTCTGTGTTATCCCAAATTTTTTACACACCTTAGAGACCTTTTCATTTTTGAGATTGGATCCATTGTCAGTAATGATTGACTCAGGAACACCGAACCTGAATACAATATTGTTCTTTATGAAATGGGCAACATGTTGTCCCTCAATTTTGACAAATCATGAGGGCGCCACCCAATTAGTGATGTACTCTGTAGCCGTTAATATAAAACGGTGGCTATTTGAGGCTTTCGGTGAGATCATTTCGATGATATCAAGACCCCACATGGCCAAGGGCCATAGAGACGGTGTTAAGTTAAGTGGTACGGACGATGGATAGAAGAGGTCTTCATAAAACTGACATTTGGGACACCTCTTTACGAACTTCCAACAATCTTCAGCCATGATGTTCCAGTAATAGCCTTGGTGCCTGATTTTTCGAGCTAAGGCAACTGCGCCGGAATGACCTCTTTCATTGTGTAACTCTGTCAGTACTTGGTCAATTTCTGGTTGATTAAGATACAGTAGAATGATGTCATCAAAGGACGTTTTGAACATGAGATCACCTCTTACTAAGAATCCCATAGAAAACCTTCGAAGGGCTTTTTTTATCCTTTTTGGTGACTCCTTCAGGGTATAACCCATCTTTCAGCAAGGACAAAACATCGTGGAACTATGGTTTTACCTTAACTAACGCATTTGAAGCCACGAGAGATACTTCCCCATCGTTCTCATTTTCTTGCTCTATTTCTTCTTCGATCCTTGCTAGGGAAGGATCATGTTGGTTCTTGATATAGAATGGCACCGTGGTGATTTCTGGAGGAATATCAACTATTGAAGCGAGGGTCGCAAGGGCGTCGACGAACCGATGATTTTCCCTAGTTACATGCTGAAAAGTGACTTTCTTGAAATATGAGATCATCTTTTCCAACTTTTCTTGATAGGGCTTGAGATTTTCTTTTTTCACCTTCCAAATCCCTTGAACTTGGTTTATGACGAATAAGGAGTCACCAATCACTCGTATTTGTTGGATTTTCATTCCCATGGCATTCTCGAGCCCGACTATGAAGGCTTCATATTCAACAACGTTATTGGCACATGAGAAATTCAATTTAATGGCCGTCGAAATTAAAATCTTCTCCAGTGAGCATAGTATGACTCCTATACCTGATCCGTATTCATTCATTGTACCATAGAAGTATAGCTCCGAAATTGATTCCTCAATTGATAAGAGGTTCTCATTAGGGAGATCCGGGTTGACGGGAGTGTTATTTGGCAGTACGTGTTCAACTAAGTGATCAGCAATGACTTGTCCTTTGATCGAGTTTTGAGTAACATATTCGATATCAAACTCACTCAATAGCATTTTCCACTTCGTCAAACTTCCGTTCAGGACTGGTCTCTCCAATAGGTACTTGAGTGGGTATATTTTTGAGATGAGTTTAACTGAATGAGATAAGACATAGTGTCTTAACTTCTACATGACCCACATAAGTGTCAAGCAATGCTCTTCACATCCGTGTATCTTGTCACATAGTCCACCATAGTCTTGCTGATATAGTATATCGTTTGTTCTTTTCTATGGTCATCGTATTGTCCTAATATTGCCCCCATGGTCTTATCTCTCACTGACATGTATAAGAACATGGGTTTATCTGGATTAAGAGTACTAAGGATGGGAGATTTGGTAAGGTACTCCTTGATTTGATCAAACTTTCCTTGGCACTCATTATGCCAAATGAATGGGGTATCTTTCTTGAGTAGTCTATTAAACGGTGCGCATTTGTCTGCTAGTTGTGAGATAAAACGCCTTATGGCTTGTATGCGACCTTGCAGCCCACGAATTTCTCTGATGTTCCGGGGAGAGGGCATTTCAATGATGGCTCGTATTTTGGATGGGTCCACCTCAATGCCTATTTGGCTTACTATAAAGCCTAATAATTTTTCGGATTCAACCGCAACGGCACATTTTTGCAGATTGAGTTTGAGTTGATGTTTCCAGAGCCTTTTGAAAATGGTTCTTAGGTTGGTGAGATGATCAGGCCAGGTCTTTGACTTGACCAGAATGTCGTCGACATAGTTTTCCATGATGGGGAGCATTAAGTCGTGGAAGATGCTAGTCATTACCCGCTGATAAGTTGCCCCTGCATTTTTTAGGCCAAAGGGCATGACTTTGTAGCAGTAAGTTCCCTATTGTGTTATAAACGAAGTTTCCATGATGGGGAGCATTAAGTCGTGGAAGATGCTAGTCATTACCCGCTGATAAGTTGCCCCTGCATTTTTTAGGCCAAAGGGCATGACTTTGTAGCAGTAAGTTCCCTATTGTGTTATAAACGAAGTCTTAGTCTGGTCTTCTTCTGCCATGAAGAAATAGTTGTAACCTGAAATGCCATCCATGAATGACAACATCTCGTACCTCGCAGCGTTGTCGACTAAAGAAATCATTTTTTCTCGCTCCTCAGGAGATAGGGAGGTTCCAATCTTGGTTAACATTGGGTCTTTCTCAGTTCTTAAGTTTATGTTGATCGTTTTTTCAATGATATCCGTTGGGTCTCCATCGAACCTCTTCTTGAATTGCTCAACATGGGAAGTGAGTTCCTCAGGTTGAGAGATTTCTTCAATCTCTTGGCTCTTTTGATCTTCGTCTTGTTCATCCAATTCGTCATCTTGGGTATTGTGCGCCGTTATCGGGCTATCTTGAGTGTTCACCGTTTCTGAAAGTTATTTTCCATTATTATTAGTTTTTTCATGTTTTGATTTTTCAATGGTTTTTGAAGTAACACAAGAGGTGTCCCTTATGAAACTCGCGAGAGAAATGTTGAGGACTGGACATGTAGGGTGGTTAGATGGCCACCATACGCCTATCCATTTTCTTGCACCGGGACTTGAAGGTGTCGTTGGTATGCTTTCAGCCATTCTTGAGATAGGGGAGTGATTGACCAATTTTGTTCATGGGTTTAAATCGATGGATGAGTACGCTTGGCTGTGTTAGAGCTGATTGTGCATACCTTCAAATCGAGGTCAGCAAGAAGGTTTTCAATTCCTAGTTCTTGTGTGTTCTAAGATGTGGAAGAAGAGTTATTCCCCGTTGCAAATTCAAGGATCACCTTAGGCCGTTTTGAAGGACGGGCATAGAGTTGATTGTGCATACCTTCAAATCCAGGTCAGCAAAAAGGTTTTCAATTCCTAGTTCTTGTATGTTCTGAGATGTGGAAGAAGAGTTATTCCCCGTTGCGAATTCAAGGATCACCTTAGGCCGTTTTGAAGGACGGGCATCGAGAGGATCGAGGCTTTGAATGCCTCCAGATATATAGCTTCGATAGCTTGAAGGCTTCATTCGGCTTTGCAATAAGGTGAGAGAACACCTGAGACCTCTTCGATCTCTGTTTTAAGTTTTGGCTTCGAATGATTCAAAAATTGCCTCTGTCACACCTTGCCCTTGACTACCCAAGCCTTGGGAAAAGAGCATATGCCAAGATTTGAGGGACCCAAAACCGTATCGATGTTGATATTGGATAATGTCATCCATCCATGCAGAAGTTTGCAAAATTTGAGGGACAGGGTCGCCGGCCTCTAGGCGTAAGGTGGAACAATCGGCTTGCTTGAAGGAAGCGAGAGAGATTTCTCCGAGCTCGACTCTCACAACTAGCTTCCCGTTATGTATACTAGGACCAAGAAAAGCAGGGGGTCAGCACATACCTTTGCGACGCCGTTTTTAGTTGGAAATTTGAGGCATTGATGGAGTGTAGAGGTGACCACGAGATTTTCATGCAGCCACGGTCTTCCTAACAACATGTTGAAAGAAGGTTTTATGTCCAAGACATAAAACTTTATCACTTGGACGGTAGGGCCGATCTTGAGTGTGAGAGGCAGTATGCCTTCAACTTGTCTTTTGGTTCCGTCGTATGTAGCAATAGTTAGTTGACATGGCTCGAAGTCATCTGGGCTTTTGCCTATCTGCTTCACTGTTTTCATAGGGCATGTGTTTAATGATGCCCCATTATCAACAAGTACTCTTCGTATCTCATATCCTTGCATGAAGATGGTGATGTGTAGAGGTTGGACATGAAATTGGTTAAAGTTAACTGGGATGTCATCGTCTGTGAACGCGATTGGTGTTGGTGTCATCAGCTGGTTGATCATTCTGCCCAACTCATCCGGCGATGTTTTGCTCGGGATGTGTGTCTTGACAAAGACCTCCTCGATCTGGGCTCTATGTGCTGGCGAATTGGCGAGTAGCTCCAAGATGGAGATTTGAGCGTGGATCTTCCCGAGATCAGCTGGTAGATCGTAGGTGGTTGCAGATCCTTGAATTTCATTGTTCGGCTCGTGATCTACGTCCCCCACTGGTTGTTTGGTTTTTGAGGTATTTCTCATTTTTTCATCGAGAGTATCGACCATCAATTGAATGAGTTTGAACACTCGGCCTCTTCAAATTAAAGAGTCGACCTCGCCAGCTTGAAGCTCAATAGGATCAGCCCTTGCAAGAGTAATCGGAGACTTTGGGGTGTTGGCTCCTTGTTTGGAAGATGACGCATTTTCATTGGTCGTGACCATATCAATCTCTAGTGTGTCATCTTCGTCATATCGGTCCCATTTGAGAAGGTTATCGAGGTTTGGATATGAAAGGCTTCCTCCTAGGAGGCTCAAAAGATCTTCTTCAGGTTCTTGAATGTGATGATCACAAGCTAATATGAACTGACTGGAATCATCTTCTTCGTCTTCACACTCAATCTTGTGAATGACAACGTTCTCTTTCTATTTGTCTTGAGCTCCCGGCTTTTCGACTGTTGTGACCATATTTTTAGGGAAAGGATTTGTGAAGATACCCATCTTTTAATTAGGCACTTCGACAAGTTGATTTTTTGGTGCGACAGTGATGTCCCCCCTATTGATTAACCCTTGAATCATCCGTTTCAAATATATGCAGTTTTGAGTATCATGAGCATGGTTTTGATGCCATTTGCACCACCTGCTCTTATCTATGACTTGAAAAGGTGGTTCAAATGGTGGTGGGAGATAAACCATATTCTTAGCCAAGAGTAATTTCAACACTTTTTCTAATGGGTCTTTGATAGGGATGAAATTATCCTCTCGCCTTTGGTTATTATTTTGAGCGTTAGCTCTAGGCTAACCCCTTCGCTTTTGATTCTAATTGTTGCGTTGACCAGCTGAACCTTGGGCCAATCCGTTAACGACGATCTCATTAACCAGACCCTAAGCATTCCCCTTGTTTTTGTTCATATTTTGGGGAGTTGTTATTGGCTTGTTGTCGGGCTTGGTGCTTAGGGGTGTGCCTCTGGCCCTTTCATGTCGCACCACCCGCTTGATCATGGAGTCGAAAGAGTGGGGGATAAGACCTTGGCTGAAGAAGGTCCTGTACTCGGGGGCAGCATTCTCTAAGACTATGGAGATCTTGGCTGGGTTTGTAAGTGGACATTCTATGACCCGTATTGCCACCTCACGGAATCGACCGATGAAATCCTCGAAGGATTCTCTTGGGTTTTGTTTTGTTGCACTGAGTTCGGCCAGGGAGAGAGGTCTTGGTGTCGACCCCGCAGTAGTGAGAGATGAATAGGTTGAATATTTCGTCTGAAGTGATGTGTGGTCGAACGGACATTATTCTTCGATGCCAGTTCAAGGCCTCACCAATCAATGTTTGTGAAAAGATGGCCTTCAATTGGTTAGGCATGTCTCGCAAAGCCCGAACGAAGAGGAGGTACGTGTTGACTTGAGTATCTGGATCGCTCTTCCCATTGAACTTGTTTCTAAATTCTAGGAGGATAAATCCCAGGGGAAGGTCTTTCATGCCTTCAAGGGTTTCATGAACATAGGCATTTGGGGGTAGAATTTCATGCATGCCCATTCTTACAAGAAAATCCTGCATTGCTTTTAATGTGCCTTCTTGGATTATTTGGCATGGCAGTAGGCCCACTAGTTGGTGGGTTCCCAATTGTAGACTGATAAGTAGAAACTACGTGTATATGTTGGCCTGCATGGGCCTGAGATTGATGAGCCGCAGTCACTGAGGAAGTTTGATACATTGGTGCCTGAGGGGCGTACTGACCCATAGGTGTTGCCATCGGTTGCAGAAATTACACGGTTTGCTGGATCGGATGAACTAGATGGACCGATTGAAGAATCAGCTGACTTGGTTGTGTTAAGGGTTGACCTATACCACTAACTTGGTTTAGGATTGACCCTTAAGCTGGGGCATGAACAGTGTAACCTAGGTCAACTAGACTTTTGAGGGCAGTTTGGACGCCTATCTCGCCTAAGGGTCGATTTTAGTCGACACCTCTGGTTCATATAGTGTTCAGGACACCATAAGTTGTACTATGGTGGCTCGAGGTTGGGTTAGATCCCCTAGACCTAGGTGGGTCTTGGTTTTGAGATCGCTGCACCTCAGAGTTATCTTGGTTCTAGTTACGAGAATTGGCTTTAGATGTTGCATGAATTTCTTCCCTCACTCGACTTCTACTTTGGTTGCCTAAAATCCCTTGTAGGACGACGCCTGGTCGGACTCCCTGAATATTCAAGGTTTTTTTGTCAGATCCGACTTTTCGGGTCATACAAATCTCAGGATTAGGAGTGGATGCATGAGACTCTGCCTCTAATTGAAGACTTAAGCGTTTAATGGATTGTCCTGAGGTCTGTTGATAACTCCAAGGGATTGCAGCATATTGGTCCCTAGGTTGGGGCAGGTTAGGCTTAGAGTCGACTGTGGAGCAGTCATCATGGTTGCCTTGAGTGACTGACATGGTGATTCCTTTTGGCTAGATTCTAAAATCTAGACTTAGGTAAGATCTAAACTCGACGACTTAAGGCAAACCTAGCTTGACACTAGAGGCAAAAACTTTAGCTAAGACCTATGCTAAGACTAGACTAGAACCTAGACTTACTAGACTCAATGGATTTTGGTTAAGACCTTGAACTAGAGTAAGCTTAGTCTAGCCCTAGAGGCAACTCTTAAGCTTAGCCCTATGCTAGAACCTAGACTAGATGGTGCACAAGTCTTGGCTCGGATCAAGAGTGGGTTTAAGTTTGGAGGGGTAAGCAACCCTAATGTATTTTTTTATTTTTTATCTTTTTAATTTTGATGAAACACAGTTAAACTAAGCAAGAAAATATGATTTCAGTCAAAATTAACGAACTAAAATAAAATTAAAAGGGCAATAGATCTATCTGAAGCAAAATATTTTTTTATATTTTTTAAAATTTTATTTTAGGGAAAAAATTAGTCAACATGAAGCCAAAAGTCCCTGGAATGGTCCTGTGGGGTCCCAAAATATTTCTCGGACACTTGCAGTTGGGCGACACGGGTGCTGTCGCGCCCAGGCAGCACCAGTGGTGTCGGCCTTGCAGGGTGGGTGACAAGGCTGGTGTCGCCCAAAACATTATTTTTTTTATTTTTTTATTTTTTTATCTTATTAATCTTGATGAAATAAGACTACTTTAATCTTGGAAGAAGCAAGAAATAAAAATATTTATAATGAAATAAATTAAAAAAAAGTAAAATTGAAAAGCCCAGATTGAATTGAAAATAATTGTTTTGTATTTTTAAAAAATTTATTTTGATCTCAAATTTTTTGTGCAGTCACAAAAGAGTCCATAGAACAGATCTACAAAGTTTCAAAGGTTTCTGAGACCTTTGAATTTGGGCGACACTGGGAGTGTCTTTTAGAAAAAGTAGGGTTTCGGAGCACCGAAACCCTAGATTCTGGTAACAGCCAACTTTTGGGACTTTTTGTGACTGAAAACAGTGAAAAATAGTGAATAAAAATCTTATTTTGAAGCTTGGATCATGCTCGAAATAGCTCCACGGTGGGCGCCAAATTGTTCACACTCCGATCTGTGCCGATCTCTGTGATGAGATCTACTCAAATCTTAGCAAAAACTGTATTATTTTTTAAAAAGTGGAGAAAGTGAGGTTTCTTTAATTATGGGCTCAGAAAAATCTCAGATCTATACGGATCTGGTCTTTTTCTGAGTCCACTGGCAGCGTCAGCTCCAAATCCGTATTTGACCTAAAAACGATTCTAAATTTAATTAAATCTAAGGATGAATTAGTTTTCAGAAAAGATAAAGTAAAGCAGATAATTAAATGATGAAAAACAAACTAAATTAAGCAAAGAAAGATATATTTACCTCTAAAGACCCAAAACCTAGAGTTTCGAGCTTGGATCTGGCCGCTCTTCTAATTTACGCCACCATCTCCTTTTTTGGATTCATTTGCTTGCTGGAATTGGTAGATCTAAGGTTCTTTTGACCTAGATCTAGGGTTCCTCAGGCAAAGGGAAAAACTGAGAATTTTAGGGTTTACCTAAGCTTTTTTTGGGATTGGAAGAAAATTTCCTTAGTTTTCTAAGGGTTTTGGGATCTCCAGAGGTTAGAGGAGAATTTCCTTAGATTTCTAAGGGTTTTGGGATCTCTAGAGGTTGAATATGACTTCTGATATTTTCTCTAATTTTTTGAAATTTTTGAGTATTTTTCCAAAATTTTTAGGAATTGTTTAAGGATTTTTCTAATATTTGAAATTTTTTGGCTATATTTCTAATTTCGAGGATTTCTAAGGTTTTTTTTGTCTCTTTTTTTTCTCTCCTTTTAGGTTGGGTTAGGGAGATGGAGTATTTATAAGATTCAATTGGTGATTTTTTCTAAGTTTTTTAGAGTTTTTTTAGAATTTTTTGGATTTATCTTGAAGTTATAACATTATCTAATTAAAAAAAACGTGTTTATTGCATCAACAGATGCGTTGACTGTGTCATCAGCCAGCTCCTAGGCCTGTAGGGCTCGTTACAGCCCGGCCCGAGGCCTGACAGTTAGGTCTCACTGGGACTAAATTGTCATTTGTTATATCATTTTATCTGTTAGTCCGATTCAGACGATTCTTAGACCGTTGGAAAGATCTTGGGCTCTACTTCAAATTAGAATAGGATTTGGGTAGTTTTGGGATAATTAAATTGGGTCTACTAAGATAATGTGGTCCTCAGGGTTCAGAAAATCATAAAATTTGTTAGATTTAAAATGGGGTGTCTACAATATTCTCTCTACCCTTTTGGAGTTTTCCTTTCAAACAAATTTTGTTTAAAAGTAGACACATAATAGTAGCACATATACTTCCACAAGCTTCATATCACTCTGTTAAGTAAACTTGATAATTATATTTAAGTCTCAATAAAGAGAATACCATAATTGCAGAAAATTTAGGATGACCTCTCTTCAATCCAAAATAAATATTCCCCTCTTCCCGTAGATATTTCTCTCTCAAATAAATTTCATTAGAAACTAGACTCAAAATTGAAGTCTAAAAACTTAGTGTGAGCCACAAAATATTATGTTAAGCATAAAAATAAAATCTTGACTTCCAAGTTATGAAAATAATTTTTGTTGCAAAAAATAGCACTTGCGGACCTTTTAATAAATCGATTATATCTTTTAAACCACAAGGAATTTCTTGATGAAACCTTTTTTGTTTGAAAGTACACTTGATTTTATGAGACAAAACACTTGATTTTATGAGTCATAGTAAAATTTCAGCAAGAAACAAAAGCATATCATTGACGGGAAAAATTACGGAATTCAATAGATAGTTCTTAGATTTTGTAGGGACAAAACTGACACCCTTCATTCATGAGTCCATAACTCTCAATTCCCTTAGGATCTCCTACTGAAATTTTGTAGATAGATCCTACTCTCAAAGACACACAAAGTCATTGAAGTATATAATAGAGAAATACGTCATTATCTTATTCATATAACTACTCCAAAATAGTACAGAATACCCTTTTTGCAGAGTGTCTTTTTTGGTGTTTTGAATATTTCAATAATTCTTAACCGGGGTATATTACTTGACCACAAAGATTATTAGCTTTCTCATATCTCATTTCCAAGTTTGATCTTGACTCAATAAAGAAAAAACACATTTAATGACATCAAATATCAACCTTTCTCTGATACTAATGAAAGTTCGACTAGTGTGATCTTTAACGGGGATTTTTTTTTTCTCACCCTTTTTCTTTTATTTTCTTTGGCAAATATCACTTGCAAGTAGTCTTATTACAGTAACTCTTGCTTCAAATAAAATAAACATTTACCAACCCATAATCTTAAGAACTTTGATACTATTGAACCAATATTCTTTAACTAAATAAAATAACCACAAATCTTGTGCTTGAGAATAGAAAGACTATAGAATTAAATATGCAAGAATCAAAAGAGAATGCCAGATATTACCTCAACCGGGCTTATTACATCCCACACCGAGTCACTACCATTCGATGGCACGGGATCGACGGTTTTCTTTCAATCTCAACTGGGAAAGCTAATTTCAGCCAAGCTCTTCGAATGCTCTTCAATGGGACCCTCATATTCACCCAAAACTCTTCAGGATCAATCCCCAAAAATTACTTCAAGAAAAAATTCTCCTTTCTAATTTTTTTTATCAAAGCCCCAAAAACTAGAGAAAGAAAGGTGTTTGAGAATGGGGCGTGAGCCCCCCTTTTATATAATGGGGCGTGGAGAAGATAAAATAAGAGAGGGAGAGAAGATAAGAGAAAGTAGGAGACAGAAGGAGTTGGGTGAGGAAAAAGAGAGAGTTGCATGAGAAAAGAATGATAGAGAGAGAATGTCGTGAGGATCTTTTTTTCATGAGAGGGAGGAGAGAGAGAGAGTTACGTGAGAATTTTTTTTCGAGAGAGGGTTCATAAGAGGGAGGAGAGAGAAAATTTTGTGAGAGAAAAGATAATATTGGGTCCAAGTTTTTCATTGCTTGTCTCATAAGATTTTATCTGAACTGTCGATTAAGTGTAGCTTGTGGGGTGAGAAATCTGAGCCATTTATTTTATAGATGGGCCATCAATATTATAAAATGTGATGAGCCATTATCTCTCTTTTCCTTTGACCACTATCCCATCAAATAAAAATTGATTAATTAAAAATATTGTATTCATCTAAAATATATCCATAAGCTTTATCAGGCCTTCTAGAAGATTTTACTCACTTCTAGAAGATTTTACTCAAATCTCTTAAAGATAAAACACTTTATCAACTCAAAGCAATTTAAAATAAAATATATTAATAAATCCCATAAAGATGGGGAGGTGCCACCCATGGGATAAACCTCCCCTCAAAAGGTGGCGTGTCAATGGGCCTCACCTTCTAAAATATAGTGGGCCCACATGCACTGAGCCTCCATAAAATTTTATATCTTTAAAAATAATAAATTTTAAAATATTATTTTAATATTTCAATCATTAAAAAAACAATATCTGTAATTTTATAAACCCAAATTTCAGAAATAAAATATCTAGGGATTTATAAAAATTCAAATAATAATTCTAAAATAATATCTGCCATAAAAAAACATAATTAAATTAATTTGATAGGAAAATGATCCATATGGTCAATGAATTAAATCAATAATGGGGCACTCTACCTTCAACTGTGGACTACAGATCACGCTTGCTTTATCATGCTGACCCAGTGTTGCCCATTACCCACAGTCCAAGCAGGGGCTCATTAGTGGGTCACCAAAGTTTAGACGATGAACTAAGGGATTGCAATCCCAGTCAGAGGATTTCAGGTTCTCCCCTAGAGACGAGCCAAGATCACATAGACTTGATGCGACCACAGCTCTATGGCACATAGGCGTATCTCTTGCACATGCATATGCTTCACCTTAAAATGTGGCTTGCTCGCTTTCTTGAACGGTCTATCAATATGTATATCATGTGATAGTACAAGGATGAGGCTTAAGCCCCCGTATCCATAGGCCACCATCACACACAAGGGTCACACAGTCCCTCGGCTCTCTTACCCAGGTATAGTCCGACCTCATCAAGGGATAACCCACTAGAACTCTTCTCGATTTATTTTCTATGCTCACGCAATATGAGTTTTTTCAACCCTACTGGCCTAGACCGTTAAGCACAATCAGGTATGTGCAGACCTTGTTTGCATGGTATGGTCTATAAAGGACCACACTCTCACTGAGTCCATAATCCACTGTATCAAATGTCTCTTCACAATCACTCATAAAGCCTTTGAAGGCCACATAAACCCAACAATTATCCGGGCCTTTGGAGTGCAACTTCATGTTTAAGACTTGGAAGGCTCCCTCCAATTTCTTTGGGGTCGACCTTTGAAAGTGACATGGTGTGTAATTGAAGCAAATTTGTTGAAAAATAAATATTACTTGAAAAATGTCATTTCCCTTGGCCTTTATAGAGGGAGCACATAATGTTACACTAGGTAGTAGCGAAAATCAGTGATCCTATGTTTCTTCAAAAGATTGAGAGTATTATAGTCTTTGGTGAAAATGCCTTCAGGGATTTTTATATAAGGGGGTCAAAAAAGTCATAATACCTGCTCTTTTCGGATTAGCTTTCTAATAGCATGAAAAGAGATCTCCAAGAGAGATGTGTCTAAAAGAGATTGATATGGCCTATGAGAGAAAAACAGTTTTCCAGTAAAGTTTTGGGTTTATAGTTTCTACTTCTAGAGAGAGAAAGTTTATTAATTGCGCTCACGGTTCTCTTTTCAGTAATGATATACCCACGGAAAAGATGAGGTTGATAGCTAGTTTTGCTCAATCGAGAGAGCAGATTTATGATGATGTTTTTGCTAATGTTTGGAGAGAGATAATTTTTTTGTAACCCAAAATTGTAATAGTCATTACAATAATAGATCCCTACTTATCGATGTGATTTCTAAAATATGCACTTTAATCATTTTAACACTCCCTCCTTAAAAGTGATTTCTGCAAGTGAGAACAAGCTTAGCTCTTAAGTGTAATGCGATTATCTCCATCACGTCCTGAAATTGAAAATCCAACCATTTGATAGGCCAAACAATCTTGTGAATGCACTACATTTGACTAAGAAGATTTTCAAATCCCACCAAGAATGGCTGCATAACTCACATGGGGAATGCACTACCTCTTTAACCAATGAATAGTGTGTCACTTCATTCGTGCCTCAAAAATGAGCTTTTTTGAATAAAAAAGAGAGATCTTTGAACAAAGATTCTTGTTACAAAGGTTCCATCTGAATTCGTTTTAAATAATAAAAATAAAAAAGTCGATCTTTTTCACCAAGGGCGTCAAAACAATATCACCACTACCCTTGTTAGTTTGATACCATGTGGAGAAATATGAATGCTACAATACCGATACAATCCACTTCTGCACTAGTTTAACAATGTCACACTAACCCAAGACTCACCATCAAAGAGATATAAGAATAATAATCAAGGTGAGCTGAAAGGAAAAGGTACATAAAAGTAAAAACTTGATACGTGAAACCCACTTTACCACCACATACCTCTCTTTAAATAGAAGTTTTTACAATCAAATTTACTACAATAACTATCCACTTACAACAATAACTACTAATTATAGCCTATTTACAACAATAACTACTAACCACGTATTAGTTCCAGAACTTCTCATTGTACGATTACAAATATAACCTCACTTCATCACACGCAATAAAACAAAAGAAGAAAAACAAAGCTAATATGATTTCTAGAAAATACACTTTAATAGTTTTAACCAGTGATTTAAAACCGGATCGGGCACCCCAAAGACCCATCCGGATCGTTCAGTTGACGTTTTGGATCGGGAATCGACTGAATCAGTTGAATTCAGCTTTAAAAAAAATTCAAAAAAATTATTAAAAATCATTATAGATATTGTTTTTTAGGAATCCAATAACAAATGAGGGTACAACATTAATAACTTTTATTTTTTTGCATCAATATGTGAATATTAAGATGTTCTTTCCCTGTATGAAGATTATCATCAAACATCTATTAAAACCTAACTAAATACAATATTATAAATTGAAATTAGAATTATTGGTTTCTATTTTATTATTTTATCTTCATTTTATTATACAAATAAGAATAAATTTGAAATTCATCTTATAGTATCATCTAATTTAAAAAAATCTAATTTACAACTATAACAAAAAATAATACATTACATAATTTATAATGTAAATAAATTAATAAATAAAATATAAGACTTGGTTATCATTGTAATTAGTATAATTATTAATTACAATATTATAATAAATGTGATTCAAAAAACAAGGGTATGATCCTCACAAATAAATAAATCTAATATATAATAATTAGTGTGAATAGAAATATAGAATTTAAAAATATAAATTTACAATCATATTTTAATAAAGTTAAAAAATAAATAAATAAATTCATTCTTGCAATTTTAACTTAAAAATAAATTCTTAAGTGATATATATTAATAAACTAATATTAGTATTATTTTTTGCTTTTATTAATATCTTTTGAGCTAGTACTAAATTTTTTTTTAATTCTAATTAGCTAATAGTCTAATATTAAACATATAATAAAACAATCTTATGAAATAATAATAATCTAATAGTATTAGTCTCTTTATTTTGATTTTTTGATAAGTAAATTTAAATTTTTTGATGAAAGAAATGTGTGGTGGGCCCTATCACCCAATTATTATTTTTAATTTTTTTATCATATAAGTTAATGTCGGGCGCACATCCCTCTTATTGACAAGAAAAATAAGACGAAAGTGCTGATCATGTAACTTTTATTTTTTTGTCCTAATTTTTATTTTTTTTGTCAAAGTAACTTTTTTTGGTTAAGGTAACCTTTTTTTTTTTTTTGACAAAAATTTATATTTTTGTCAAGATAATTTTTATTTTTTTGTCGTGACTTTTATTTTTTTGTGAAAGTAACTTTTTTTTTCTTGTCGAAGTAATTTTTATTTTTTTGTCAATATATCTTGTATTTTATTTTTGGACAAAAAACAAAAAAACATTGGACTAGTGACAATTTCTAAAGTACCTATAAAAGTCAGGCATTTACAAGTTCGTCCTCAAGATAATACTCATTCCATATTGATCTTTTGGGGCTTCCTCTGCCCCCGCCAGCTCATGCCTTCCCGCGTATAATGCCTGTTCACATATCAAAGTTGTCAAAGTATAATGGAACACCATGGCTATTACATGTGAGCTCCGCAAAGCAATAACGTAACAGTTATGGCCTACTTCGACTCCAACTGCACATCTAGATAGAGAGAGAGAGGTTGTTTTGCCATTGATTCAAATGGTAGAGTTTAGAGGGTAAAGCTTCTTACCTCCAAACAAACAAGCACGCAATAAAATTTCTCACCCAACACTATTATTATTCAAATCTTTTTTTTGAAACGGTAAGAGTAATATTCATTAGATAGTGGAGCAAAACTCGTAAATATAAAAGTACAAGACGAAAAAAATCAGGAGGAGTTCTCCCTAGATCCAAGACTGACCAAACCTAACTCCTAGAATACACCAAACCTAAAAACCTCGCCAATACATGCACCAATTGATCCAAACAAAAATACACAAAAACCTCGTCTTTTCAAAACAAAACTTCTGAGCTCCTACTTCCAACAAGTAGCCCCAAGAGCGCGCCTCCCTAATCAATGCTTTTTTCTGCCTAACAAACGTTGCAATCTTGTGATCAAAGTCTCAGCTGTGAGGTCCATGACTATTGAGGACTGCATTTTTCCATTTCCTTTTAATTGCTAGAACCGAAAACAAGCCTCCAAATCCCATCCGAAACCCCAAGCTCATACCCATCCAAAATGATGAAACCTTTCGCGAACTACTTCTCAAATGCCCTTCACCATTTATGATTGGAACTATGTTATCACCATCACACTTTTTAGGAAGAGAAGGACCACAAAGATCTTGGTTTCCATAATATGTTAGAAGCCTCGAATGTACTCATATGACCAGCACAGGGAATTGGTCCTGATAATTTGCTGTATGACAAGTTCAAAGCTCCCAAACCCTCATGCTACTGGAAAGGGATTTTTTGATAAATCCATAGACTATAAATCTCTAAATCTATTAATATTCAGAAGAATCTCTCAGATCAAGTGGTTGCTGGATAAATTATACACAAACAAGCCAATCAGCTTCACCAGTGATTCAAGAATCTTTCTTGAGAGACTATTGCTTGAAAGGTCTATGGTAGTTGCAAGAAAAAGAAACTAAATTGAGAGACTATTGCTTGAAAGGTCTATGGTAGTTACAAGAAAAAGAAACTAAATTTAATATCTCAGTGCCCCTTTTTCCACTATATCAATTCTTGAGTAGTCGAAGGGCCCATAGTGATCATAGGTGGAGCAAGACATCTTCTCCATAATTGTCATGGCAGAAGTTTTTGAAAATGTCAGGGCTATCATCAAGTGACAAAACAAAGAACCATGTACACAAAGAAAGAACTTAACCAAAATATTTATAAGTAAGAAAAGGAGAGTGAAAAAAGGGCCTATGTTGGAAATAGCTTCTCCAATATCTCGATCTGATCAATGATCCATAAAGAGGAAGCATGGACCTTCTTCTGCTTCGTAATCGCAAGAGGCAAGCCATCACACTCGCACTTTTGGAGCAAATTTTTCTTTGGGCTTTTGAGACTTGATGTGCTTCTCGACGTTCTTGTTGAGTTCGCTCTGAGTTCGCTATAGAGATTGATCTTTTCTCGGACTATGATCATCTTTTATATCATCATTTTCTCCTGCAAATTCACAACAGCCTTCAACCTTTTGTGATGCTCATGAGACTTGCTTGGATCCATGTGATTTTTTAGAGAGAGAGAGATATTTATGGTGAGATTGTCCGGGAGGGAACGGAAAGAGGTCTTGTCCTTTTCTTTCATTAAATCTGTGGGAAGTTACTTTATTTTATGAGCTCATATAGTATGCTCCCATGGGAGCATATTCTGTATCTACTCTATTTAGGACTATTATTTTATTCTAAATTTCGGGAAACCGCGTAAGAATTACCATATTGTTCTTAAAAGAAGAAAAAAAATTGATATTTGAGTTTTGTGAATCTTAAAGATGGCTTTTTAAAAATTGGATGATCTCTATTGAATGTTGAGATTTTTTTTTTTTAATACATGGAGAGTTTATTTCATTTTTTTTCTTTTTGTTTTTTTTGACTAAGACTAGTTTAAAGTGTAGTTTGCACAAGGTTGCAACCTTAAATAATCAAAGTAAGGCGCTCCTCCAAAATTTACTACAAGACGAACTTTTAGTATTGAAAATTTAAGGATGGTTTCATAATTTATTTTTACCTCTAATTATGAAATTTTAAATTTTAAAAGTGGTTCAAATCAAGCAGATATATAAACATATGAAATCTTAAAAATAAACGGTCCAGATAATATGTGGCAAAATATGCTATTTTGGAAATTGAAATCTTTTTTTTTTAATGTTCATACAGATCTATTTCCAGATTATCAATTAGATAGTTTTCCAAGGTCTAAATAAACCATTCCTATGGATTTCTAGGCGCACCTTTATATATATAATGTCGATCTTTTATTAACTTTTCTTTTTTTATAGTTTATTTTTATTTTTTTGAAGTCCTACATTTTAGGGTTTTTTATTTATTTCTCTCTCTCTATAAGCTTGGTTTTTGAGGTTCCTTAGTATAACGTTGACTCCTCATGCAAACCTTATCTTTTAAATAGGTACATGTGAGGTGGTTTTGAGTGGCTTACGTACTAATCTTAAAATTTGAAGTAAAATATAAAATGATACGTTTATAATTGGAAATTATAAAGAAGATTGGTTGAATTTTATTTATTTATTTTTTCAAAACTGCTTTTCGATTAGTTTGAATTTTGATTTTTTTAATTCGTTTCTAGTTTTTTTCATTAGTAGGGTAGTGCCCTAAGCTTTAAGACAATGTACTACTAACGAAAAAATTAAAAACAACTTTAAAAAAATAATCAAAATTCGGGTTGATATATGGGCAATTTTGAAAAAAAAATAAAATGGGTTGACTAACTTTCTTTGTAATTTCTGCATATAAGTGGAGCATTTCATATTTTACCAATTTTTTAGTCCATACATAAATCACTTTTTATTTAACCACTCTATTGATTTTTTAATATAACTTATAAATTAGTAGTATTTAAAAATATTTTTGTATTTTATATTTTATGCTCTGCCATTTTGTGGTCCTTTTTGTTATTTCTTTAAAAATTCCCAATTTAAAACTATTAGTTTTAGTTTGAGCTATAAGTTTTGGGCCACTCATTATAAGAAATCAAAGCAGCTTGAAACTCTTAGTTCTAGATACTCGTAAACATCAAACAGATCATAACTATTTATTACATACCGCTTTGATTTCTTGCAAATATGAAAGGATAGATCAAAGCAATCTAGAACTGCTAGTTGCAAACCTTTGAGAAATCTCATGCACTCATAAAATATTAAGACAAATTATCAGAAATATACTTTAATTTTTGTCTAATTGAAAAAAAAAAAAAAAACTTCAATTTTCATAAATCTTGTTTGCACTCCTTTTTTTTTTCAATTTTGACATTTTTTTTATCAAAATAACTTTCATGATAGTCGTATTACCGTGAAAGCTCTATCATTACGGTATTTTAAGTAATGTAATTTGATAGTCATTATGGTAATATGACTACCGTAAAAATTATTTTAGTAAAAAAAAATGTCAAAATTGAGAAAAAATGATTAGACAAAGTCTATTAAAGTTGATAGGTATTTTTTTTTCCAATTAATTGAAAATTAAAATACATTTCTCGTAATTTCCCAAACATCAAACTATCGTCTCCAACTCTAGTGCTTTCCATCATGAAAGTAGAAGACCGTACGATTCAAATTGAATGGTGTACCAAAAGTGACAAAGAAAGCGAAGTGTCATCTGTGTTCTTCAACAAATCTCAACCACAAAAACCAAAGAGCAATTTACCCAGGGACACACGATAAATAAATAAAGGGTGCGGTTTGTATAGAGCCGAGGCTCTAAACAATCAAAGTAAAGCGTATTTTTAAATAATGTCGAAAAATGTAGTTTCAATGCAGGAAATCTTTGTGATAGCCTTACAATATATTTTCATCTTTAATTATAAAACTTAAAGCTTCAAAAGTAATGTAGATATAGCATATTTATGGACACTTAAAAATCTTGAAAATTGACTTGTCCAAAAATGAGTTATAAGATGGACTATTTTCAAAACTTGAAATCCATTTTTTTCTCATGTCCATACATCTTGATGTCGAGATGATCAATTTGAAGACATTTGAGCATCAAAATAACCTCTTCTAATGAAATTTTTGGGGTAGACTGTAATTTGGTTGTTTAGAGCCTCGGTTTTATATAAACTTTATTTCATAAATAAAATACAAAATGAGTCAATTTTGGGCAAAAATTGCAAGAAAAGTCATTTACTATAAAGTTTTTTAATTTTTTCATAATGCCCATTGGTTTGGGGATCATCTCCTCTGACCGGTTTTAATTTTTTTTGTTTATTTTTAATTTCGGGATAGTTGGTGAACGGTCTAAAGTTCTCATCCTCGACCGACTCATATTGTGGTATTACAACACATTACATACAGTAGTTGAATACCATAGTGTGGGCGGTCCGCGGATGGGGACCCCAAACTACTAACTAGAATGAAGCAATCCGAGATCTCCATCCTCGTATTACCTATAATGTGATGTAACACCATAATTTGGGTAATCGATGGATGGAAACCTTGGATCGGTCGCCAACTGTCTTAAAACATAAGAATGACCCTGATAATCAAAACAAACTATAATAAAAATAAAAAATTAAAAAATTAAAACCGGCCAGGGGATACTATCCCTAGCTTGGGAGGCATTAGGGAAAAAATTAAAAAAGTCTAACGGTAAACGATCTTTCTCGTAATTTTTTGCCAAAATTGACCTATTTTATACTTTATTTATTTAGTTATATCTGTACGTAAAATTACTCTTAGATTAGTTTGTACACTGTGGACCCAATTGTCCTTTTGTTGGCTTTTCTAGATGATCTTCTCACCAGACTTTATTATTGTATTACCACCTACATGCGACTCTTTGCTCATTTTTTATCTATTCTGATGAGACATGAAAATCGCTGCAAGTTGATAATGGAGTTCTCTCAAGAGGGGACTCGGCCATCAGTTTGATGTGAAACTTGTCTTGTGGAGGTTTTGAAAGCATGCATTGCATCATTTACCCGAAAGAAAGAAAGCATGCAGTGCATGCAATTTTCGTAGAAAGCATGGGGACATAAGAGCCAATGAAGTTAACTTCACTGAATCATTTCTCCATCACAAATATAGAAAAGAAAAAAAATGGGGTCATTGAAACCTACCTGGTCTCTCTCTGGTTTTCTTCATCTGATTATCTCTGGTTATCTGCGGCTGAGTATTGAGATGACAAGTAAAAAAACCTAGTTCAACGCTGCAAACGATGTTTTGTTTACCCTATGATCCAAACGAGCCGGAATTTCCTAGGAAAAATTTCCATTTATTTTTGCTGTCTTGCCTTGTGGTGCATCCAAAGCCTAAAGGGGATTCCCATCAAATTCTTCATAATTTCTTTGCGGGTTAAAGCTTTACGATTTCATGTCTGCAAAAAGTCATGGGGCTTTCGAGGATGATACAACGATTGCAAAAATAATACAACTATGTTCAACAAATTTATTATAAATAAGGAGGAATCTCTGGTGCCATGGTTTTGAATGAAATACCACTATTGTTTCAAAAAGCATGAGAAAGAAAACCTCTCTCTCTCCAAAAAAAAAAAAAGAGAGTATAAACTCCCTCCTCTTAAGAAGGAAAATGGAAATGGTTACCCCTCTCTCTCCAACTTTCTCTCTCTCTTGCATGCGAATCAAAACCAATAATTTAATACTCTTTTAACTCTCTCCTTCATGCGAATCAAAACCAATGGTTCAACGATAAGCTCCATGCCAATAGGCAAGCAAGTCCAGGTCAAGCAGTTAATTTGGTGGATAAACTTGAGAGAAAGAGAAGCCAATTTCAGGTGAGAGGAAGTAGGAGCAAAAAAATTGATTGATTTTGGATAAGATTTACAAAAAGGAATCAATATTATTGAAGCCAGTTGGGAAAAAAAAGAAATGGGACATTTGTGTTCGTCCAAAGCGCTATCTGAACCGTATTCTTTGTGGCGCAAGAGGTGATCCATTCCACTAGACTTAAGGGAAGTAAAGGTATTCTGTGTAAAATTGACCTTGAAAAGGCGTATGACAGAGTGGAATGAGATTTTTTGGATGATACATTACCGTTCATGGGTTTTGGCTCTTTATGAAAATGGATTAAGGGTTGCCTCTTCTTTGTTCATTATTCAATTTTTATCAGTGGCAATGCTTGTGGAATTTCCTTGTTTTTTTATTTTTTATTTTTTGACAAAAGAAAGCTTGTGGGTATTTCAAAGCATCAAGAGACCTTCGCCAATGGAACCCATTATTGCCCTTCCTTTACGCACTGGTTGGGGAGTCTTTCAACCTAATGATGTTTTCGGTAGTAAGGTCCGGTCTCTTTGATGGGCCTAGGACTCATGGTCATGAACAACCTATTTTTCATTTGCAATATGCAGATGGCACCTTTCTCATCACTTCGGCCAACCTGGATCTGGTACAGAATTTGTGGTTGTTTCTAAAATGTTTTGAGTTTATATCAGGGGCAAAAGTAAATGTGCACAAATCCAAACTCATTGGAATTTAATTGTGAGAATTAAGAGTTGGATTATTAGGCAGCATAGTTGGGCTGTGAGGTTGAAGCTCTTCCCGCTGATGGTAGGCTTCCTATTTCAGCTTGGGATCCTATCGTCGAAATATTTGAGCATAAACTTGATGGGTGGAAGGGCAGATGCCTTTCTTTTGGGGGCAGAAATATTATCATCAATTCCACTCTAGCCAATACACACGTGTACTTTCTATCGTTGTTCAGAGCACCGGCAGCAAAGATCAAGAAACTATCTCTAATGCGAAACTTCCTTTGGAGTGGACCCCCTTTGCCTAAAAAATATAACTTGGTTAGATGAAAAATGGTGTGCCGACCCAAGAAAGAGGGAGGCTTAAGCATTCGTACACTCTGACTTATGAACAATGAATAATGCATTGCTTACTAAATGGTGGTGGAAAGTCTCTTTTCATCCTCGTAGTCAATGACAAGAGATCATTTTTGCTAAAAAATATGGTATTGATGAGAATGGAAACATCCCAAAGAAATTGAGAACCAATACATTTCCGAGTTCTAACCTAATGGAAAGAGATTTGCATATTTAAAAAATTATTAATATAATTGTTTATTGCAAATCGACATGCTCTGCATTAGATATTTTACATGATAAACCACCTTTATAAGCTTGCAAAAATATTTACATGATCGCTTAGATAAACCACCTCTATGAGCTTCCAAAGATTCGTGGTCAATTATATAGATCGGTCACATTGCGATCTTTTGTGGGTATTTTTTTCTCGTGCTCGTGAGCATGTGGTGCGGCGTTTTGTTTATTTTTCTTGTTAATTTCCTTCTCGATTTTGATATTTTGTTGATTTTCTTCTTGATTTTGATTTCACTTTAAAACTCAGTGTTCTTTCTTCTTGTTGATTTTCTTTTTGATTTTGATTTCTCTCTAAAACAAAGTTATATTGTCGGTGTTAGTCGCCTGCGATAGAACGGCGAAAGAGAGAGAGGAGCAATATCAGAATTCTCTGTCTCGCGCTAAACCAAAGCTCTCTCGCTCAAACCGGTTAAAGATTTGATGGGTGAAACAAACACAGGGAGAAGTGGTGGGGTTTACGTTCCTCCATTAAGTTGGCTAATGATGAAAGAAGTTCAAGACAAAAGTAGTATGAAGATCAAGATCAAGGATTAGAGACCAATATGTTCAATCTACGGGGAACATTTTATTTAACAATCATGTCGAGTTTGGATTTTAGGGAGGCAGGACACAAACTACTCAAAATCAAACTCGAACCTGCTCAAGAGATGGAGCTATGTGTTATGCTCCTAGAGTGCTGAATTCATGAGAGAACTCATCTCCCATATTACGGTCTGTTGCGTCAGAGGTTTTGCAGGGTTAACAAAGTCCATCAAGAGAACTTTGAGACAAGTGCTTTGTGCACCAGTATTCGTCCATACATCGACTTTAAGCTGAGGAATGTGGCCAAGTTTTTTGCATACTTATTCGGTACATACACTTGACGGAGGAGGATACAACATCGTCCTCCCATATTTTCATCAAATTTCTCTTTCAGGAATTGGACGAGCAAATTGGGTTGTGCTTGCTTAGTGAGAGGCTCAATGATCCCACCATGCATGAGTCGTTTGAGTCCATAACCCATAGGGATGATCCCAAGAATACGAGATTCGCAATATAATTTCTTGATGGCGTCGGTCTTGATGGCATCACAGAGAGCATATGCGAGTATTTGAAGAACATGCCTCGCCTTATAAAGCAGCACACCACTGGCTCTTCTTATGATGGGTCGAGTTCTGAAAGTTACAGAGATCAGAGACATCAAAAGCGGAGGCAGCACTGATTCTTTATTTCTCTTTCCTGATTCCTTTTTGTATTTTCTTTTTTCTTTGTTTTCCTGATTATTTACTTGGAATTTTATTTTACGGTCTTCTTTTAACTTTGCTTATCCAGAAAAGAAGTGGTTCCGTTTTATGTTTTGGTGTATTTAACCATGTGGGGGTTACTCATGGATTTCATTGAGTGTGTTTTTTATCTGGTGATGGACCCTTGTATTTTCTATGGTGGGTTTCTAACGCAGCTGGAAATTACCGGCGACTAATATACAAGCCGGCCATAATGCAGACAAACCACCAAACTTTTATAGAGATCAATAGCTTTGCCTTTTAAACTACAATTGCAAAGGCATGTAATAGTGGCTACTACTGCTTTTATTACGTGGTTTTCTTGAAGGGTACGAAGAGAGAGGAGTGACATGCTATTTGGAAATAATTGGCTTCTTACTGCATTCACGTAATCTTCTTTTGATCCATTGGAAAAACCAGACCAAATCCCTCAAGTAGTCTCTTCTCCCGTCACTTAATATGATCACAATCTGCTTGGCTGTGTCCTTGAAGACAAGCATAAAGAATGTCAAATACATTTCCACCTGTATTCAACAGCTACATTTTTAAAACCATTGAAATCCTAACCAATCCTTCTCCATATTCTGAGACAATGGCTTCTGTGGAGAACTTAAAAGGTGGAAGGCATCTAGTTGAATATAATTTTTTGAAACTTTTAAGATACTCCACGATATGATCCCAAGTCCTTACGTCAATTACTCTGTAACATCCGTTGATTTACTTCCTCAACGTTTGAACTTTATGATGCTCCATAAAAAAAAGTGATCAACATAGCAAAAAACGGTCAGTCATCAATGCTAGAACTTGCTGTTTGTAGTGCTGCTTGCCCTTGCAAACTACTCTGGAGTATTCACCAACTCACATCTATGAGCAAGGCTCACCAGTATGGTACAAGGAATTAATCATGGCCTCTTATTCTTAATGAAGCCCTGCTACCATGCTGTATGTGGCAAACTAGTATGAACTAGAACTTTCTGGGTTTCCAAACTACTGGATTAGGACTTCTTTATTTCCTTTTTACAGGTGATAAGGATTCTTACATGGAAAAGACCTTATGGACTTTATTGACAGCGCTGGGGAGCACCTAATTTTGCGAGTCTCCTGGGATATGGGCCTTGCAGACTGTATTCCTTACAAAGTTATTTTGGACCCAACAACCATTACTGATCAAAATGATAATAAATGGTGGTACCATCAGCTCAGCATCATCTGTACTTTGTGGCTTCTTTTTTAGTTATTTGTCATAATCAAATCCAATTTTCTGTATACCACAGAATCACAGATCAATCTGTCAGAATCACTAATGGCCAGCGCCCACCTACAATGAAGCCCCAAACTTGTTGAGACTAAAGCAAACCTCTTGTGCAATGGGGGGAAAGCCTCCAAAGAGATTGCTTCATGCTAAAACTAGATTAGTGGTTAATCAAGCCCAAGAGACTCGGATGCAAGCAGCCGTACAGGAATTTTTTTAAAAATCACTCATCGTTTCAATATCTATGTCATCCATTCCTATATCAGTATGCATCTAGGTCTAGCCATGCTACGAAGTCAACCAACAAAATGCTCCAAGAGCAACACACCGGAATAATCATGCTATGTTAAGAATGCTTAAAAGTTTTAGACTCTGCTAGTGGCAGGGACTATGGACTTGGCAATGTCCAGAGCCAAGTCAATTTGACACACTGTTAGTGGACTCACAATCTTAACTGAGTCGTTTCGTCTTTAATGTCCATAGTAAAGACTCAGTAAGACTTGGGATTGACCTGAACCATATGAATAACTCTTTTGAGTTTTTCTACGACATGCCAATTTTATTCCCTGCTAAACATACATATTGTAAGACATTGGAGGCATCTGACCTCAGTTGACACAAGTGAGACCTGAGTCTTAAAAACGAATTTGAAAACACTGCTTGTGAATGACATTATGCATTCTGTTTATGATGCATGGAAGTGTTAAGGAATTAATTATTTTATTTTTCCATGAACGTTTGAAGTATCCAAGGCATATAAGGCACCTATTTGCAAGTATGACAGCTTAAGGCTACCATTTCAAATTTTTTAAAACGGCAAGTAGAGAAAAAGAGCTGGCAAAATATGAAAAAGTCTTAGATACATAAACCAAGACACGTAAAGTGAACTTTTCTGTAGGGGAAGATGCAGCCTAAAAGGCAAAAAGTTTGAAATAACATTTGTAGTCCTAATCATTTTAAGACACTCCAAGTGAAAACTTTTCTGTAGGGGAAGATGCAGCCTAAAAGGCAAAAAGTTTGAAATAACATTTGTAGTCCTAAGCATGTTATGCACATCAAATCATGAATGATTATATTGCAGAACCAAAAACAAGTGCATGAGCGTACAATGGAAAGAGTTTATGTACTAGGAAACAATGGCCTACTAGAATTTTTGTAGTAAGAAGTGGCAGTGGCTTTAGGTTGGCAGTAGCATCATGAGATTAAGATTTTCTGGGAGATAAAACCTTTATCTTATGTAAACCCAAACTTATTCAACAAGGAGTTCAATCATCATCTTCTTGATCTAAGGAAAGTTTAACAGTAAGAAAGCATTTGATATGAAATCAAAGGGGCCATTTCTACATGAAACCAATTCATCAATTGATGTGTTCTGGGTCATCTATTTCTCAAACCAATTTTGGGAACTCAATTTCCAATGAAAATCTACAACTTGACTCAAAGGGGTACAGACAAATTCTCAATCTTTCTTGAATGTCGAGGAGCTGCTTACGCATAATCTTATGATGACTCACTCAATGGCAGTGTTTCAAAGAGCGCTAGACGGCACCTAGGCGGCCATGGGGGTCCACGCCGCCCAGCGCCTAAGCGGGCGCCCAGAACTGGAGCGGCCCAGTTGAAAGACAAAATATAGAATTTTGAATTTTTGATACAAATGAGGAGAATTTTGATATTCTAACCACAAATATTAGAATTTTGATATTCTATCCATAATCCATATTTAATATTTCCATGAGTTAGGAATTGAGGAGAAGTCGAAAAGAGAATTTTGATAATCCATAAGACCATAATCCATATTTTCATACAATGCTAAAACAGTAAGACTATACAAGCATACACTGATAGTCTAATACGGACAAAAGTTAGATAGTAGAAACTAAAAATAAGAAAATATATATATACAGAAATTCAAAAAAGATACAGTCTAGGACACAAAGTCACACAATAGTTAACATTCAACAGT
This sequence comes from Amborella trichopoda, assembly GCF_000471905.2. The sequence continues at coordinate 2,164,227 of NW_006497083.1, forward strand.
CAACAACAAGAGTCAAACACTTAAGCGTCTTCAACTCTTCATTCTTCAGTCATCATCACCATCACCATCATCAGAAGGAGTAGGGTAAGCCTCATCATATGCATCAGAATCGAGGCCATCATCATTAGAGTCATCTCCCTCTTCAACATAATGCTCGTCCTCCTCTGTTTCTTCTGATTCTGCCTCTTCCTTCTCGTCTTCTACCTCCCTCTTACTATGTGCAGATGAAGCCTTAGGAGTCTCGGCTACTCTACCCTTTTCTATCTTTTTGTGCTTCCCTGAACTCAAATATTGTATAATCACCTCCCTAGTAACCTCATGAACATTTTTACACGGGGAAACATCCCCCATAATACCAGCAAGGTGTTTTTTGAACCAATAAATACCCCCATTAGTATCTTTTCCATAATAATTACATTTAATACAATTTTTGTCATTCAGATTCGGGTTATAACCATACTTCCAATCCGGATCACCACTTCTAGAAGAACTTGGAGAAGATAGTTCCATAAAACAAGGCTCATTTTCATCTTTTTTGGTTCTTCTAAATTCAGAAATTGTCTAATTTCATCCCGAATAGCTTCAAGAACCTTTTTGCAAGAAGCAATGTTCCCTTTAATACCGGTAAGGTATTTCTTGAATCGGTTAATACCCTCATTGGTATCTTTTTCACAAAAATTACACCTTATACAATTTTATCGTTTGGTTTCGGGTTATGACCATACTTCCAAACCGGATCACTTCTTCTAGCATAACAAAAAATAAACCTATTCAAATGACAAGGATTTTGTTCATGTTTTTGTTTTACATAACTCATATATTTGCTTAATCTCCTCTTTGATAACTTCAGGCATATTTTTACAAGGGGCAACATCCCTTTTAATACTGGCAAGATGTTTCTTAAACCAGCTTGCCCTTGTTTGTATCTTTTTTACAATAATTGCATCTTATGCAATTTTTGTCATTCGGATTCGGGTTATATCTATATTTCCAACCCGGATCTCCACTTCGATTAGATCTTGAAGAAAACATCTCAAACTAAAACAAGCAATCTAAAAAATAAAGTTTTGGACTTACTTTGTTTGCTCGAACTCCAAACTTCCACCTTTGAGATGTTTTCTGGTGCTAAAATATTAAAAAACACTATCTAATAGGATTAAAAAACTCCAAAACTAAATCTAATCTACTTGGGTGATGTTTGGATCTATTTTCCGTAACTTTGAGAAACACTTCAATCCAATGAAAATCACAAAATCTAGTTTTTTTGAAGTTTCTCTCTCTAAAATGGGTTCTTGTGGGTTTAGGTTTCAAATGAACCTAAAACCTACCCTTAAAAGCTTTTATTTTAAAAAAAAAACTCAATAGAACCTGAAAAATAAAAATCATTTCCACCCCTGGGCGGGGCGCATGCCCTGGGCAGCCGCCTAGGGCTGGGCACTTGCCGCTGGCCTAGGCAGCCGCCCAAGGACTGCCGCCTAGTTTGGCCACCTAGGCCTGGGCGATGTGCCCAAGCCTTCGAGATTGCCTAAGCAACCACCTAAGTGCTCGGCGGTCCGTGTTTTGAATCACTGCTCAGTAGAATGGCAAGCATGAAGGAAATGCTAGACATGTAAGATATTGACAGTTATTTGATGTCCTTTTTAGGATAAAGAAGATTATTGTTTCATTGTGATGTGTCTGTAGCTGTTTGGAGTGGGAGCGAGAGAGGAGGACCATTGCTTACCACAAGCTCCCTAGTTAAGTAGTAGGAGTGCCTACAAATAAATACTAAACATAACCAAATATTTTAAAAATAAGATAAAAACTAATAAAAGAAGTTTGATGCTCGAGTTTCCTTTCAAATTTGGTCTACAATGGGAACCTTTTCCCTTTAAAACCAAAAATTCAGCCTGTGATGCATTTTGTAGGTCCCACCATGAAGCCTACCATAGGAAAGAGGGCAATCTTCCTCAATAGCACTAGTAGAAAGAGTTCCCAAGAAGATGGGGAATGCGTCACTAAGAACATGCAAATTCATTCCGACCCCCAAATGGTGGAAACACATTCCAGGAGTAGACCTGAGATGGAAGACCCTAGTAAGAATGGATGTATTACATGGACAATCCTAGTAAGAATGGATGTATTACATGGCTCATCTATTTGAACAACTTTAGACAATTTCACCTCTGTGCATTCATGCTAGACAAGGATCCAATCATGTTCAGTTGCCAGCTTTTCATAGTTCGTGCTTGGCCTATTTGTCTTCATATGAAAAACCAGACGCACATGTTTTGCATAATGTGAGGTTATTAAACATTTTAGTCAATAGAAGAAGCTTGAGTGTAGTAAAACAGTGTTCCGTCCACCAACTACTGCAATGCATATTCTTGGAAAATGTTTCTTTTACATAACTCGCAAAACCATTATAACAGATGATGCTTCAAGTGCCTCCACATTCTCAAGTGCCATCTTTTTGCAAGTTGCTACATGGAGATCCTCAATCCACTTTATCCAGGTAAATTGCTCCTTCAATGCTGTAACTTTTAGATTGCCAGCAGTGACCAATAAGATTCTAACACCCATCTCCATCATTGGGTGATTCACTTTACAAACATGTGCTACTAGTGCCAAGATGCTGAATAATTCATGGACCATTTTCTGCTTCATTGATCTTTCTCAAGAAAGATCCCAAGTAGTTTCTGACCTAGTTCATAAATTCATATGAACTAAGTTTGCAAGCCACTGGTCATCATTAATACCCACTCACAGGCATGGCCTTCTATGGAAATCTATCATCATGACCCTTCTATTCACGATATGGAAGGATTGCAATAGCAGGATCTTCTAAAGAGTCCTGAAATCCTGTGATGTTTTTACGAACATGCAAAAAAAAACTTAACATAAATATTTAGGATGCATATAGTCTTCGCCGTAAGCATGAATGATTTTTGTGGTATTAATCACAGAGCTCAAAACTTCATCAACGATTGGGGACGATCAAAAAAGGGGAGTACCACTATCCTATAAATGGATATTCAGTGGATGCCTCTGGAGACAATACTGAGAAATAAATGTAATGCAAAAAAATTTACGAACCAGTGACCAAATGGGATTAGTTTTCACTTCATAGAGAATACAGGGAACTGCACCCTACTGGATTATGTGACTTGAATATAGCAAAATAGGCTGCCTCAAGTGTTAAAAGTGCACATAGTTAGCAGGGGGATAACCTTCCATTGCCATCAAGCGATTTGATGCGAAAGAACACATCCCAAGAGGCTGGGTTTTCTTTCTGAGAAAAGTTGACTATAATTGTATTATTGGGTAATAAAATGTACAAAAAATCCCAAGAGACTGGTTATCCTTGTGGAGAAGATCATCTACCTTCATCAGTTAGATGAGGAATCCAACAATTTCCTAAGAGAGGCTAGAAATATCATTTATGGCTCACCAAAGGATATAGCGGGCTTAGACGCCTTATCACTGTAGAACTTTATTCGAGATGCTAATTTTCAATTCTTTTTTATGTTTGATGATGCCTCTCCATTGGTCTGTACTCATGATACATATCAAAATATACAACTTCCAGATGATTCATTGTTGAGAAAAGAAAAGTTAGAGAACAATCCTACAGCTACCAACCATCACATTTATATATGCAAAAGGGCCTGACAAAACAATTTCTACAATCGAAGAAACACCAGCTAGCAGACTTATTACATCGAAGCATATGGAGAAACAGCCAGAAAGCAGGACATACATGGTCACACGTGACTGTTAATTTTTGAGCTAGTTATTTTCTTTTTAATTAATTTCTCAAGTTAGTCGATCCAATAATTAGTCTATAATACACCATTCAAGGTGTTTTCAATCAGCTCCATTGGTTGACAAATCATGCCCCGTGGATCTCTCAAAAATTTACATGGGAACCACTTCAATACAAATAAGTTTCCTTTAAACAACACATAATAGGAAGCAGTTCTAACCCACGAGCTCTAAAATCCCACAAGCTCTACCAATAAAGCAGGTAAGCCTGCTACTGTTGCTCTAAAAAAATATTTTCAATTAACATTCTTAAAAAAAAAAAGTGATATCACAGATGGGATTCAGCTAACTTGACTTGCATTGCAAAGATGAGATCTTGGGACTAAAAGGGTATAAAGCTAAAAATCCGACTTAATAGTGAGAAATGTGAAACTTAATGCCTCAACCAGTACCCAATGTTTTAAGCAGGAAGCCAAGAACATAACACTGGTTACAAGAAGATATTTTTATATAGGTCAGAAAGATAGGTGCACGTGTGTACATTTAATGAAGATCAGTACCAGGGAACACTTTCATCTTTATAATTGTGAGAAAGGCATTTTCTTAATAAAGAAATATTTCACCACACCTAGAATAATTGACGACCCATGATACATCTCTTTCTTTTTTTGGTTTTCTGTTAGTTGACTGAAATTCCATTAATATCGATCTACACGTATCTTTTTCTCTACAAAATTGAGCCTATGTACTACACTCATAACACTTCATTTATATGCTGAAGAGGTCCCTAAGGTTTCAAACAAATTTCACATACCTTCAGAAACGTTATTCACCCTCTCTACCTCCCTACCAATAAGGAACGGCCTAGTACCTAACTTACATCACTTCAATCCCATTATCCCCATTAGTTAGAAAAATTTTCTATATAAGTGGAGATTTTCTTCCAACGCCTAATCGATGCTGAAAATAGGCCCAACATATAATATGAACTTACAGAAAACCATTAACTGTTTCAATACAGGTCAACTACATTTGAAATTGGACACCCATTATATTCAAAAGCAAATCCCAATGAAAATTTGGAAAAAGGCTAAAACATTTGGAGATATCATCAACCAAGACCGTCAAAGTAAAAGTAATAAACAGAGAATTTGAATATATGACAGCCACAATGAGAGAAGGGCCATATTAAAGGAAGCACATCCTAGAAACTAAAAATCTAGAAACAATAGAGGCATTGTAAAAAACATTAAAGCAATGAATTGGAAAACAGGCAGATGACTCTACATCAGAGTGATGTTCCACTTATCTCATTTTGCTTGTATGCATAAAAAATACTGTAAACAGATTGAAGCAGGAATTCATTACGCATTGGAGGGTCTATAGAGTGCACGACAAGAAAATCTTGGTAATAATCCACCGAATTTTCCTCAATACTGACTCTTCCTTGGCATGAGATAATTCCACTGATCTCCTCACACTCATGGCAGTATATCACATTCACATAACTGCTAATCCACGAAGTGAATTTAGTCAATAACAGTGATACTGCTAATTGCACATATTTATATGTCTACAACACATTCCAAGCAAAAGGAGAAGGAGACATCCCCTTAGAGGAATATACCTTCTTCTCTAATAATTGCACTTTCACGCTTTGTGCTTTAAACCAAATATTCAATTACTGACATAGATCACAAATAAATTCAGATAAGGAATTCAAACTAGTAAAAGAATGAAAGTGAAATTAGTTCCCATGAAACGAGGAGATTCATGTTTCTCGAGATTATGAGTTACTTTCTTTGCACCAGAACATCTACAAGCCTCAGATTTCTTCTATGCAAAATCGCATGCCGAATTACACATCACACCACAAGCTGAATATGCCAAAACCAAGTATGCAACAATCTCAATAACCATGCATACTGAAACAGTGATAGTCAGCATCAGCCAAAGTACCAAAAAACACATAACCACCACAAGAGGGGGGAAAAAAAAAGGGCGAGAGAAGAGAGAGGGGTAAAAGTCACCCATTAACCCCAACTAACTAATTGCGCCCATCATCAACTAAGAAGTCTCAACAATGAGAACAGATATACCACAGAAAACTTCCTTAAATCCACTACACTAAATAAAAACCATTGAAAACGGAAGACCAGAATGGAAATGCGCCAATATTGTGCAAGAACCCCGAAAGCCTATCTGTTTGTCAACTATGCATCACTTTTTTAAAGCATATCGAAATAGACCCAAATCCTCTAATTCCAACAAAATCAGTAGTGTTTCTCTCTCTCAAAACAAAAAAGAGGAAGAAAGAGTCAACAGAACACCCAATCTGTTTCTCTCTGAAAACGGAAAAGGAGAAAGAAAGAGTGAGAGGCTAACCTGAACTGGATACATCCCAATCACAAAATGAGGAACCACACTACGAAGGGAGCTTGAGGCACTCGGACTGGCATCTGCGAAGGCAAATATCATTCCAATTAGGGACATGGTGCTGGTTGACACAAACCGTACGCGCACAGGCCTCAGCACACGCATCGAGCTCAGAAACCCCACAAACTGTGACACAGGTATCAGGGGTGGGATCCTTCGAGAAGGCCCCAACCCTCTTGAGCATCCGCTTCGAGGTGCAGACTCTCTCGCAAAAGAAGACCTCTTCAGAGCTCTTCTCTCTCCCGACGCCGCTGCCAGAAGCCACCGCCTTGATGCGCAGCTCCTCAGCTTTCTTCTTTCCCACTCTTCTCACCGCCTGCCCTGCAACCACAGCAGGGATGGCCGCAGCCACCACACTCCACCACCACTCCACCATCACTCTCCCTCACCTCATAATCTGAGGTGGTTTTTCTTCAGAGTTTTAAATTGCAGAGAGAAACGGAATTTGGTAGATGTATTTAAGGGGATCGAAGGAGAGAGAGGAATGATCTTAAGAGGAGAGAGCAGAGGAAGATACAGAGTGGAAAGAGCGAGGTTTACAAGGCCACTTTAATCCTTTCCTGCTTCTAATAAAACTTCTCGTAAATCGTTAGGGATGGTTCAGCTAGGGGTAGCAATGGGACGGGTCTGACCCGATCAAACGACCCGGCCACGGTTGGCCAACCACGGCCTGAGGGTTAGGTCTCGACTTTTTTTTTATTTTTTTTTGTGTTTTTCTTTCGTTTTCTATTTGGGCCTCCAGAATAGGGCTAGGTCCATGGCCTTTTAGGCCTGATCAAGGCCGGCATATGGGGACTACGACCGGCCTTGTACCAGCGGCCGCCCAGCAAGCCCGGCCTGTTGCCACTCCTAAGTTCAGTTCAGGGTTCTTTGAACGCGGTGGTTCCAAGCCAATCCAAATCAGAAAATCACTTTTAAGATTATATTGTTCCTAAGCACTCAAAAAAAAAAAAAACAAAAAAAAACAAAACAACATAGTATTGGTCGTGGGCGTGGGTTTGCCTAGCCATTAAAACCACCCATTACATAATTTTCTTTTAGAATTGTCTACAAAAATTTTATGTGACACAATCATTCTCATTCAATTACATGTCAAATTGGATGGTTTAGTGAGTCATGAAGTCCGGAGAATTTTTTTTTCTAGATTTTGTGTCTATTCAATAACACTTTTACAACCACCCATTGAGACAAAAATGATTGTGACCTCTATATAAAAAACATAAATAATCTCTTTGTAGACGATCTTCTTTTTTTTTTCTTTCGAAGTTTTTGAAGTATTTTTTCATAAATTCACACCACAAACTTATATTTAATATTTTATGGATCACTGATTTGGATCGCCAAGCCAAATATTCAATACAGATATGTGGGACGACAGATCACCCCATTGATGTGGGTTTTGAAGCACTTGCTCATACTTACTAGGCTATCCCATCATATACATCTTATCACGCTCTACGTTGTTTGGATTTTTTATTTCCATTTTTTCTCTTTTTTATTTTCATTTTTGTGTATTTAGGCTCTCATATTTTTGTACTCAGATTGCAGCTCTGCTTGGTTAAAAAAAATAATTAGAGGGGAATGGCGTTGAGGTTGTGGTGGTAGCGCCACTTGAGCCTCAACTATCGATCTAGGTTTCCATTCCCACTGACGCATTTGAAAACCGCTAATTAGTTCTAAAAACAGGTAAGGACCTGTATTCTCCATTGATCTACCCAAAAAAAAGAAATTAAAGCAATGATTATTATCCTCCATATATTGATGAAACATGCCCGTGAGCACTACAGAGTGAAAGAGATATTAGAGCTTGTTGGAGCTAACTTAGCCAATTTGATTGCCCGATATATGGGAACCAGCCGGGTCCCCCCTTAAATTGGCCGGTTCACTAATAAAATCCACCAATTTTCATAGAAATTGGTCAAATCTGTCAAAGCATAATTGGCTGGTTCTACCTTCAAGCAGTTTTGAATTTTTTGGTAGAGAGGCCGGCTGATAGTAGAGTTGGCTGGTTTTGCCCTTAACCAATTTGAGCAAGGGAAACTTTAGTGTGGTTAGAATTTTTTCCTTAAATCCGGTAGCCCTGCATTTTTTTTTTTTTGGTGGACTTAGAGCATAATTGGCTGGTTCTTTCCTCAACCAATTCGAACAAAGGAAACTTAGTGTGGTTATAATTTTTTCCTTAAATTCGGTGGCCCGCCTCCATATTTTTAAATTTTTTGATAGAGGGCCGATGGCCTACCCCTATATTTATCGTAAAAGAGAATGTCATCACTTAACCCAAACGTGCCAACAAGCGAGGATGAGAGCTTCCGCACCGTCCTGTCATACGCTTTTTATAGAAGCTCGCACTCTTTTTAATCTTCGATGTGAGACAAATTCTCACACTTCTTCACTGCAACAATTCAATGTATTGCAAAACTTTGGGATCAATTTTACATACAAGACATTTTACAAACCTTTGGTCGTAATTTTACATAAGAGATATTTACAATGCCCAGCAAACTTACATAGCTATTTATATATTTTATTACTTTATTTAAATAGTTAATATTTAAAGCTACTTTATTTATAGGGCAGTGTTTGTATAAAGCGAAGGCCCTAAACAATTATAGTAAGGTGAATAACATCGAAAGATGTCATTTTTGCACCTTATATAAACTTTTCCCTTAGTTATATAGTTTATTTATATGGTATAAACTTTGCTATATTTTCTTTACGCCATAGTTTAATTATAGTTAATGTATACCATAGTTATTTTACGCCATAGCTAATTTTTAAAATTTACAACATCACTCTAAATTAGCTAATTTTTAATTATATACCTTATTTACACTATATACCTTTGATTTTATACCTTCAAAGTTATATAAATAAAGTTATATGGTGTAAAGAAAACCTTGGCAAAAAGGAAACTAAGACAATGCGACATCTATCTCCTTTTTTCTTTTTGGGTTTTTTGACATTCAAAGGAAATTAAGACAATGTAAAGGAAAAAAGAACCCTAAAATATTCAATGGTCAACAAATATCTAGACAGGAAAACGACGTATCAATATTCATATATTTTTCTAAAATAATAAAAGTATATAATGTATCACTCCCAAATTTTTTTAAACTCAAAAACAAAATTTCTAGAAATTTTTTAAATTCTTTTATGCAGAAACTGGCCAAATTGGATCGTTGATCCACTTATTCAACTCAGTTTTTGGAGTGATCAATCCAGTTCACCAATCTGTTTTTTAACCTTGTTGAAAAGGGTTGTAAGTACCATGTCACATCAATATTAGCCCAATGGTAGATGTAGATCTAGGAGGACACGAGTGAGAGAAGTGGGACAAGTTAAAGCATATCCTCTTGTAGGAATGGTCATGAGGAAAACTAGTCACTCCTATATTATAAGATAGTGGCTTTTGGGGATAACTGAAAACTTCAACATGTATCCTACAAAGCATCAGAGCTGCTAGTAGCCTTTGGTCTTTGTGAATCTTGAGATTTTGAGTTTGGTGGTGATCCATGAGCATGCATATCCTCGAAAGAGGATTCTTGTGATGGAGGAAACTAGATACTCATGTTTAGTACTTGGTGTTTGTTGTTGTGCGCAGAAGCTCTAAATCCGACGGGTAATATTTGGTAAATAAAGTATGAGAAATAAAGCATGAAACAGATACAACAAGAATACAAAGATTTACGTAGTTCACCCCAGAAGGGCTACATCCACAGGTTCGGCAAACTGAAATCCATTATACCAATGAAAGTTACATCAAAGATTTTGGAATAAACCTCGACAAAAACACAGTCAAGTCAAGCAAACCCTTTTAAACAACTATTCATTCCTTCTCTTTACTTCTAACAATATCCACAACAGTAGATAGAGACACGAGAGCAAAGAGAAACTGATTTTCTCTCTTGCTAAAAGGGAAACAACCCAAAATCTCTATGGGAAACGTTTCTTTACAACAAACAAGCCTCTCAATCTTTGGGAATCTACAAGATGCACTATCAATGTTTCTCTTCATAGGACACTTTATTCTCTAAAAGGAAATTTCATCTAATGCACAGGAGGCCTTCCGCCCCCCCCCCCCCCCCCCCCTCCCTCTCTAGAGGAACCAATATCTTGTTGTGCTCTGATACTACTTGTTGTGCGAGGAAGCTCTAAACCTGATGGGTTAATTTTTGGCAAATAGAGTAGGAGAAATAAAACATGAGACACATACAACAAAAACACTAAGATTTATGTAGTTCACCCCAAGAGGGCTACATCCACGGGCACGTCAAACAAAAATCCATTATACAAATGAAAGTTACATCAAAGATTTTGGAACAAACCTCGACAAAAACACAGTTGAACAAGCCCTTTTAAGCCTGCTCTCCTAAATGACACCATGTCGATCTCTCATCTATTTTCCATAACTAGATCATTGTCTAGGAAGAGAACAACTTTGTGAGCAAACGAAACTTTATCTCACTAAAAGGAAAAACGACTCAAAATCTCCATGGGAACCGCTTCTCTACAAGAAGCAACCTCTCACTTTGCAAGAGTCTTCAGGAGGCACCATCAATGTTTCTCTTCATATAAAGCTCTCTTCATAGGAAACTCTGCCTCCATCTCTCTCTAGAGAAGCCACCATTCTCATATGGTGAGCCAAATTTGGTACACAAATTCTTTGCACTTTCATCTCATATATTTAAAGTTAGGAATCCATACTAAATTAGAAACTTCCTTTTTTTTTTTGACAAATATTCTTAACTTTTATTCATAACTAAGAAAAATAAATTACATCATTAGAAATAACAATAGAAGGTAAGGAAGCACCACCCTTAGCCAAGGCATCGATCACATGATTCGCTTCACGATAAACATGGGAGAAAGAAACTGAAAGTGAATCTACCAAATCCATAACTTGCAACCAAATAAAGCGTAGCTCCCAGGGAATTTTTTGCTCTCTATTACACCATTTAATCACATTTAAGGAATCCCCTTCTATCCAAAAGTTATTACCAATATTCCTATCAATGAATATTTTCACCCTACAAAGTAGAGCACTCAGTTCAGCATAATTGGTTGTTTGAACACTTATTCGACCATCATAAAAGAATGTTACCCGAGCAATCTCGCAAAACCTTGCCAATCCCCGGTTAAGCCAGGATTTCCCATCGAACTACAATCAAAGTTAAGCTTCAAACAACCACTCGAAGGGGCAGTCCAAATGCTTTTCGGACTACTTTTAACAAGGAGGAAAAGATTACTAAGATTTGCCATAACATCGACTTTGGAGATACCCCAACCCTCCTTTGTCACAGACAAGCAAGAACAAATAGAGAATTTGATGATATGTATTGTTCTTTCAAAAGACATAGAAATCCCCTAAAAATTCTTTCTGTTTCTTTCCTTCCATACCTCCCAAAGGATAACACCTTTCGCGATTTTCCAAATACTTCTCCCAGCAAGATCAAATTGTGACACTACCCCTTCCAGTGATTGGGGAAGCACCAAATTAATCCCTAAAACCCCAAATAAGCACTACCCAATTCTCACAGTGAAAGAACAATGAATATAAATGTGCGCACCAGATTCCCCATCATCTTTACATAGTAAACAAACATTTGGCAAGACCTTCCCCCTTTTGATCAAATTATCAATAGTCAAAACTTTAGCTATCGCCGCCAGCCAAATAAATACTTGAATTTTATTCGGAATGGGCCATTTCCAAATTTGGGCAATATGAGAGCAAGATCATCTCCACCGATCATGAAATAAAAGGTTATAACATGATTTAACAGAAAAAACCCCATCACTCTCAATTCCCCATATCATTTCATCCTATGCATTCAGTGAGATATAAGCTTTATCTAACAATTCCATCAATGCACACCATTGGGAAAGCTACACATTGTTCAAGCGACTGTAAGTCAGAAAAATGTTCCAAGATATAAGATGACCCCTTCTCTCTACAGCCTCGATAACTTTCAGATTAGGTCGCGTTATCATAGCAAATAATTATGGAAATACCGACTTCAAAGGGTATTCCCCAATCCATTTATGATGCCAAAAAAGAAACTCGCCTACCACACCCCATATTCCATCTGAAATAACCCGAAATCATAGGCTTACAATTAAAAATGACCTTCCAAACATGAGAGATATCATTACCTCTACACCCCCCCACCCCCCCAACCAACGAGCCAGATATCAAATTTATCCATCCCATACTTTGCCAAAAGAACTTTGAACCAAAGATGATCCTGCAAATGAAAACTACACCACCACCATTTGCACAGCAAAGCCTGATTTACCATTCTAATATTCATAATGCCCATGTCCTCCTTCTCTCTTCAAAGTACATCCCATCTTAGGAGATGAAATTTCCTCTGTTCATTACCGGAACTCCTTATAAATCCCACATCATTTTTTCTAATTTTTTGCTACCGAAGCGGGCATATTAATCAATGACATTTGATACACCAGAAGATTCGCTAGGAAAGATCTCAACAATGTCACCATTCCACCCAACGACAAATACGTGTGCTTCCACAGAGCTAACTTAACTTGAACTCTTTCAAGCACAATATCCCAAACTGTAATGGAGAGCTTGAAGGTAGGGCAAGATAACTGAGAAGGAACGATCCAACTTTACATCCATCCTATTTGCCTGATCCAGCGTCAGGTCCTCCGAGCAATTAATACCAACCATGAATGATTTGTGAAAGTTAACTTTTAGGCCGAGTGTAACTTCACAGATTTCCAAGAATCTAGAAATATTTGAAACATGGGAAGGATCCGCATCATGAAAATTAAAGTATCATCAGCATATTGGAGATGAGAGATAACAATACCAGAGTCAGAAATATTAAAACCTGCAAAATGACCCAAACTTTCCACCTTACTTAACATCAAGCTTAAACATTATGCATAGATAGTGAATAAAAAAAGAGATAGAGGGTCTCCTTGATGCAATCCTCTAGAAGCATTGAAGAAGCCAATGGGTCTTCCCTTAAATAAGACCGAGAGGTGCACAAAAGAAAGACACCCATAAATTCAGCTTCTCCATCTATCTCCAAACCCTATAACCTTGATAATTTCTAAAATAATACCCCATTCTACTCTATCATAAGTTTTTTCCACATCCAACTTAAGCAAAATACCTGGCGTCTTACTCAAAACTCTAGAATGGATACATTCTTGGGTTACTAGCACAATGTTAGTAATTTGGCGATCCTGGATAAATGTTGACTGAGTATTGGAGATAAGAGCAAGGATGACTACTTTCAACCTTTCTGCCAAAACTTTTGCAATAATCTTGTAAATGCTGGTAAGTAAACTAATCGATCTCGCGTCTGAAAGGTCAGGGATCACAGATTTCTTAGGAATCAAAGCCAGATACGTAGAATTTATCCCTTTAAAAATTTGCCCCCTTAACATAAAACTTTTAACCAACTCCAATAATTCGCCTTTAATCAAATTCCAAAAACTATGGAAGAAAGCTAAAGGGAAACCGTCAGGTCCTGGGGGCTTATCCCTAGGCAATGCAGACACTGCCTTTTGTAACTCCTCACTGATAACTTCTCTTTTCAACAGATTCTTCATCTCCATAGGCAGAACTTTGAAGGGGACTCTATTTAAAGAAAGGGTAACTCTTACTTCTTTAGATTGAAGATCAAGATGGTCTTCATGTCTCCTATATATGAGATATATGATTGGCTAATTAAAGCTAGGCAAGGCATAGATAGACCATAGATCCTGTTTGACCTCCCTAAAGATAAGTTTATGGTTACAAGTGTTGGATTTGGTGCTATCCAAAATCACCAACATAAGGAAATCCCAAATTTTGTGGGATTGAGATATTCCCATATTATGTGGGATTGAGATATTCCTATAGGGATTGGGATTGATATTGATAAGTTTCCTAAAAGAAATAAAAATCCAAAAAGATTAGGACTCTTGGATATATCTATTGGGTTTTTTAGATATATGTAATGTCAATAGGAAGTTTCTCTCTTCTTTTTTCTTCTTCCTTTTCTTTTAAATAAAAAATTTCCTATTGATATTACATACATCTCAAAATAATAGATATATCCAAGAGTCCTAATCTTTTTAGATTTCTATATTTTTTAGGAAACTTATCAATATCAATCTCATTCCCTATAAGAATATCTCAATCCCACATAATATGGGAATATCTTAATTCCACAAAATTTGGGATTTCTTTATGTTGATGCTTTTGGATAGCACCATATCCAACACTTGTAGCCATAAACTTGTCTTTAGGGAGGTGACACAGGATCTATGGTACATCTATGGCTTGACTAGCTTTGATAGGTCATTCATATATCTCATTATCTGGATCTTCAGTATGTTGGATTGGTATTGGTCTAGGTTGTTGTCATATGATAGTCATGGAACATTTGGTGATATTGTTTCATTGCTAGCACACTCTTCCAATGGTATTTCAAGTTATTTTTAGAAGTTTTTAATGAAAAATAAAATTGATCTTATTTTTCAATTCAGCCACCTATATTGGTATAATAATTTTTTATTTAAAATATGAGTACTTTTGGAAATTTTTGTTGTAAAATAAGAGTTTTCCTGGGATCAATTTATTTGTTTAAATAGGAAACAAGTTGGATGCAATATGGGTAGCCATAATTTGGCATGCCCTTTGTATCATGGGGGCCCACACTTCTTTGATCTTTTGATTAAATGGACCCCATTGGTCATGGGAACATGGGGCAGTCAAAAAGAGAAACGAAATTTGCATGGGGCACAGTAAATATCCCTAATCGGTGCATGATATTCCAAAATTGGTGTCATAATGCAAATAAGATCACAAAGTTACCAGTTGGTTAGGCAGTTAAGGTTAAAAGGGTAAATACAATTGAACCTAGACAAAGAAGTCTAAATCAAATTGGAGCTACTTCCAAAGAATGCTATTACAAATGGTATTTCCTAAAAATGTTTCATTTGACTCTACCTTGGATTGAAATGTTGTTGGAAAAAAGACTCCTCTAGGAATAATTATGGTATTTCCACCTTTGATCATGATTGTTGGGCAAGGATGCATAGAAGGCTATTTTACTTAGATTCATCTCTACTTCAAGTAACCTACCCCTCTGCACAACACATGAAAGTTCTAAGAGCCAAGAGAGAGCATCACATGAGGGAGCTTCAAATACCCCACCCCTCTATACAATACATGAAAGTTCCAAGAGTCAAGAGAGAGCATCATATGAAGAATCTTAAGACTGGGTCATATTACGGGTGTCAATGGACCCAGACCCAACCCGGGTCTGGGTATGTGTCCAAAAAATGGACCCAGTAGGTCGGGTGCAATTAAAAATATGGGACTCAAACACTATTTAGGTCTGGGTCTGGGTCCATATGGACGTTGACCACGACCTCGATTGCCACAACGTCCATATTGTCAAAATCCATGTTTTCATTCGAGTTTGAGTATTATGTCTCTAGCTATCAGTCAATTTTTTTTCCTAAATCCATGTTCTTATTTGAACTTTAAATCTTGTTTTTAGTTTGATTTTTGCTAATTTATTTTTATTTTTTTACAATTTTTTTGCTTTCTTTATGTTTTAGGGGTCCATTTTGACCCATACATTAGATTTGCCGAGTTACTTGGCCCAAGCAGTGCTTGAGAACTGATCTTGAGCAACGTTCGTGGCTCAAATTCTCTGCCAGTCATTAATTCTTGACATTGGAGGGTTGGGCAAGTGCTGGCAAACTATGGAAACCCATATGTTAGCACTGTACAACCCCAAGAAAAACCAAGCCTCATAGAGTTGACCGCAAGTGTTGGATCCTATCAAACCTTGAGATGTGAGGGTAATTTGGTAATGATGATTCCATCATATGCAGGTTGATAATGGCCTAATGGACGTGAAATCACATGGCAACAACAAATATTTCATTTATATTCTCATTCCACCTTCTTCATTGGATTTTTTTTCACTTGTTTTGGCCCTTTTGGTGATTAAGAAAAAACTGGTTTTGGCTTGAAAAGTTGGACCAAACAGCCTCGCCAACACAAAAGCTAGTATATACATATCCTGGATGTTTATCTACAAGGTCCCAAACTACCCATAAGCTTAAAGCTACAAGAAAAGTTCTTTATCATGTGGCAATGAATTTATGTAGATTGGACAAGATAAAAGTATATGCTTTTTCTTTTCTGCCTTTTTGTCATGCATACAGGAAAGTTGACAGACCCCACATCAATTGGGATATGTTGTCAATTACTGTATCCTAGGGGTGCTCGCAAGTTAAGGAACATAATTATTTGTACCTTCGCTTCTGTTTGTTCTACTTGTTTCTGTCTAAGGAGTTAGTGTTAGGCACTTATCAACGCGTTCTTATTAATGTCGTTTCTTACCACCTCACTTTTGTAGAGGCATAACTATCAGGATGTTCTATAGTGCACAAACTTGTAAAGTAATTGCATACTCATATGGCTCTACACAACAAATCTAAGTAGAAACCAATAATCATCATTTCAATTAACAAAAGACAATAGCTTGCATTCAATATCAGACAATATTTCACTAACAAAGACAACTAACCTCTCACTAATAGAGACAGCTTGTGTCACGACCCCACCCCCGACCACCGTACCTTACACGACGACGGGCGATCGAGAGTGGGCTCGTGATTCAATGTAACGTTTGTCACTCAGGTAGAAGTGGACTCAATGCCTTTATATTCGAAAATCGAGCAAACCATGGGAGAGAGCTAAAGCGACAAGCCTAACTAGCAGAAGAGTAAGAAAAAAAAACCTCCACACATCAAAATTCATAATATAAAAATCTTCCAAAATATTACATTCAGTTCTGGCCATCAAGGCCCATTATTACACATATCCACCAAGAACAAAAATAAAACCAGGGCCAAACAGCTCAGACATAAACATGGTCTAAGTACCTTCTTCAAGAACACTAGCTTTGTCTTCGAGCCGCCAAATACGAACTTCCAGCCCTATACCTGCCGCTATCAATCTACAAGTAGATGATAAATAATGGGATGAGCTATACAGCCCATTAAGCAGGCATTTCATCATTATAATGCTAAACATTCCTTATAAAGAAGTTCAATCATTACCCACGCACTCCCTAAATCACCTACTCTGACAGTAGAGGCCCTACCCATCAGGCTAAGCCAATCCCATTGCTTAAGACCTCTACCATCACACAAGAGGAGGGTAATGACAAGCGGACTATCCACTTCGTAATATCCTGAACACACTCACACAGTCCCCAACGCGTATTGAGGTTTCGATAGGCCGTTACCTTGCAAGGCATCAATCACATATCATTTCATATATCTAGGGTGCGACCCTGTATCCTCTCCCTTAACTCGTTCCTATCATTATGCAGGTTAGGGGATATGTCGGCATCTCTCTCCTTACTACCGGTGAGTGTCCCACAGCGTAGTGGCCAATATTCTCATCAATGTCTTGGTGAACCTAGCTCTCGCTACCGATGGGCTCGGGTCCCACCATGTAGCGGCCAATGTTACCAACAATAAGTCCAATATCTGCTACCAAAGAGCTCGGGTCCCAATGCGTAGTGGCCAACACTCTCATCAATATAATAGCACAGTATCCACTACCGGTGAGTGTCCCACCTCATAGTGGTCGATAACAATATAAGCAGTGGCCATTCATCACGTCATCATAATAGTATCCACTACAGGTGAGTGTCCCACCGTGTAGTGGTCAATAATAATATAAGTAGTGGCCATTCATTGTCTCCTAACATATGGATCATATTTCATCATAACGTCATAGCATTTAGCAAAAGACATGCATTTCATAAGCTATCACAGGGCATTTACGCATAAGCTTTCTCAGTAGCATTTGGCATTCATTGTTAATTCATTTCATCATTATCGCTCTCGTGGCCCTTTTTTTTTACAAAGTGCAGTTTACAAGGCATCATTCACATATCTTTATGGCATTCTCATGGAATTTATCATATGGCATTCACATTCATCATATCAAGATAACTTAGCGTCGCATGGTCATACAATGATGCAGAGACATGCCCCTCTTAGCGAGGGTGTAGCTTCCAATGTAGGGGGAGTTTCAGGATGCCTCCAACATGAAACCTTGAGCTAATACACATTTCTTTACAAAAACAGTGATTTGAAGAAATTTGGGTGCCATTTGATGGGTCAATAGCTTAGTAAAAAAGGAGCCTTAGTTGCTTGGAATTTCCCTGCAACAGTGCGCAGTGACGTGTTCGCGCATTTCGTTTCATCGCTCAAAATCCGTGGGGAGTTTCAAACATATCAAAACATTCAACTTTAAGTACATTCATAACTATTTCAAATGGCGATAATTTCAAGGTTTTTTGGATACCATTAGCTAGGTCAAAATTATTGCCCAAAAAGGGCCAAAGTGGTTGGAAATAGCAGTGACTGTGAACAGTGCCACGCCTCGACATTTAGGGCCATATCTTTTTATCCATACAAAATATTATCATGACCAAAGAAGTAAACTTGGAGTATACACACATGTCTTTTATTTGGGACTGATTTGGTCCTATTTTGATGCCATTTGGTCATCTAACATATAATTGCAAAAACATTCACAGTTATGGAAATTCACATTCTCAAGTTAATATATTTTTAAAGAATACTTAATGTTTCTTAGCCAAGCTACACTTTGAGCTTAAAACCTTATTCGTGATAAGGAGTCTCATAGTGAGCGATTTCATGAGTTTCCATAAATAAAAGATCAAAAACATGGTAGACACAGTCATGGCATTGAGAAGCACAAACTTAAACTTCAACCTCATGTTAACCCATTCATTCTTCACATTTTCCTTTATATCATCTAATCCATTTCAACATTTTCACAACACTCATGGATGGATAAAGTTAAACCCACTTACCTTGACTTCTCACGGTATCACAAATCCTCACTCATGGCCTTCACGGGCTTTCGTTGGCTTCACCAGTGGGTTGTCTTGAAAGGGGCAGTAGTGAACTTCAAGAAAGAGGAAAAAGTTCAAAGAAATGGGAGAGACCCGTGTTGCTCAAGGCTTAAAAGGAGAGGGTGGTTGGAAAACACTGTGGCTGACGTAATAACTCATTGCTCTGACACGTACAGGGCGGCTCTAACATGTACAGAGGCTGTATGTTTGACTAAAACACTTTCAGTGCTGCACTATCAAACATCCAACCTACGCTGCTCTAGCCGATGCTGCTGTCTTCTTATCTAACCAGCATTGCTCTCTCTTCTCTTCCAATCGGCACTGCTCTCTCTTCTCTTCCAACCAACGCTGCTCTCTCTTCTCTCTCAACTGGCGCTGCTCCCTCTTCTCTTCCAACTGGCGCTGCTCTCTCTTCTCTTCCAACCAGTACTGCTCTCTCTTCTCTTCCAATCGGTGCTACTCTCTCTTCTCTCTCAACCAGTGCTGCTATCTCTTCTCTTCCAACCGGCGCTGCTCTCTCTTCTCTTCCAACCGACGCTGCTTGCTCTTCTCTTCCAACCGGCGCTGCTCTCTCTTCTCTTACCGGCGTTGCTCCTAAACACGTGTGGCAATTCCTTAGATGGCAATATTCCACATGCCTTCAGTGCAGGGCGAAAATCCTTATGCCTTCTCGCTCGACATTACATCTTTCTTCTAGCGCAGCGATACTGGCGTGGGAGAAAATTGTGGCCCTTACATCATCCCCCCCCTTTAAAGGGATTTATTCCCCAAATTCATACTAACATTAGCTACAAAGGTGGGGGTATTTCTCCCTAATCTCCTCCTCTCGTTCCCATGTCGTTTCTTCCCTTGAATGATATTGCCATTATACTTAGACTAAAGGAATTTCTTTGTTGCGCAAGACTTGTAATCTTCTATCTAAAATCTCAATTGGTTGCTCAACATATGTCAAATCTTCCCTGAGCGGGTTTGGTTTATACTCCAAGACATGGGATGGGTCAGGTTGATATTTCATTAGCAGTGATATATGGAAGATATTATGGACACTAGCCAGTTCAGGTAGCAAGGCAAGTCAGTAAGCCACGTTTCCAATTCTTTCCAGGACTTCAAAAGGTCCAACGAATCGTGGGCTCAATTTCCCCTTTTTATCAAATTTCGTAACACCCTTGGTTGATGATACCTTTAGGAAGACTCAATCCCCTACTTCAAACTCAAGGTCTCTCTGACGATTATCAACGTAGATTTTTTTCCGACTTTGAGCTATCTTGAGCCGCTCTCTAATCAAGGCAATCTTCTTAGACGTCAACTGAACCATTTCGGGCCCTAATAATCTTCTTTCGCCCACCTCGTCCCAACAGACGGGCGACCTACACTTTCTTTCATACAGGGCCTCAGAAAGTGCCATCTAAATACTGACTTGGAAGTTGTTGTTGTAGGCAAATTCCATCAAGGGTAGATGGTCTTCCCAGCTTCCCTTAAAGTCAGTGACACATGCCCTTAACATGTCTTCCAAGGTTTGAATGGTTCTCTTTGACTGTCCATCTGTTTGGGGGTAAAAGGTGGTGCTAAATGTAAGTCTGGTTCCCAATGCTGACTGCAAACTTGCCTAGAATCTGGAGGTGAATCTAGTGTCCTTGTCTGAGACAATGCTGATGGGCACTCCGTGAAATCTCACAATTCCTCTAATGTAAAACTAGGCCAGTTTATCTAGAGTATAGGTCGTGCGAACTAGTAGAAGTGAGCAACCTTAGTTAATCGGTCCACTACGACTCAGATACTATCATGCCATGCACTTGATCTCAGTAATCCAAAAACAAAGTCTATTGTGATGTGTTCCCATTTCCATTCTGGTATGGGTAGGGGCTATAATAGTCCTACAGGTCTCTGATGTTCTGCCTTCACTTGCTGGCATGTCAAATACTTAGCGACAAACTGTGCCACATCTCACTTAATGTTGCTCCACCAGAAGGTCCTTTTCAAGTCTTAGTATATTTTTGTATTCCCTAGGTGTACCATGTAGTGGGAGTGGTGTGCTTCCTCAAGGATAGCCCTTTTTATCTTCTCATCATTAGGATCACACACTCGGCCTCTAAACCTTAACAAGTCATCACTGCACATGGAAAAATCTTCTTTTTCTCCCATTTTTATTTCTTCAATGATTTTTGTCAGTTGGGGATCTCCTTTTTGGGCCGCTCAAAATTTTTGAAGGAGTTGGGGTTCCATTCTTGAACATGATAGCATTCTTTCCCCCTCGCTACGGGACTGAGATGGGTGCCATTCCACCACATCTTCCAATAGCTTGATCTCTCGAACCATCAAATGTGCCACGGAGACCACAACCTTTCGACTTAAAGCATCGGCTACTACATTAGTCTTGCCCGATTGGTAATCAATTGTACAGTAATAATTATTCAATAAGTCTATCCATCTTCTTTGCCTCATGTTTAGCTCTTTCTAGGAAAACAGGTACTTGAGACTCTTGTGGTCTGGGAACACCTTAAACTGAGCCCCATAGAGGTAGTGTCTCCAGATTTTTAACCTGAACACTACTACCGCGAGCTCTAAGTCGTGAGTGGGATAGTTCTGTTCATGCGGCTTTAGCTGTCTAGAGGCATAAACAATAACTTTATCTCTCTTCATAAATACACATCCGAGCCCTTTATGGGATGCATCGGTATAAACCACAAAGTCTTCATTTCCTTTGGGTAAGACTAATATTGGGGCTGTGACTAGTCTCTTCTTAAATTCCTGAAAACTCCTCTCACACTCCTCTGACCACACAAATTTTACATTCTTCTAGGTCAGCTGAGTTAGGGGGACTGCTATTTTTGAGAATCCTTCTATAAAGCGCCTATAGTACCTTGTCAGTCCCAGGAAGCTACGAACCTCGATCACAATTGTTGGCCTCTCCCACTTAAGTACGGCTTCAATCTCAAAGGGGTCGACTGTGATCTCATCATTAGAAATAATGTGCCCAAAGAAGGCCACACTAGGGAGCCAAAACTCGTTCTTGCTCAACTTAGCATACAATCTTTCCGACTTCAAAGTTTGCAAGACCATCCTTAGATGCTACTCATGCAATTCTTGACTCTTTGAATATATCAAGATATCATCGATAAACACCACTACAAAGTCATTTAGGAAGGGTCTGAACACCTTATTCATCAAATCCATGAACACAAGAGGGGCGTTGGTTAACCCGAACGGCATCACAAGAAAGCCATAGTGACTGTATCGAGTTCTGAAAGCGGTCTTTGGAATGTCTTTCTCCTTGACCCGCAATTGATGATAACCCTATCTGAGGTCAATATTTGAAAACACTTGGGCTACTTGGAGTTGGTCAAAGAGGTCGTCAATCTTAGGCAGAGGGTACTTATTTTTCATCGTCACTTGGTTCAACTGCCTATAGTCAATACATAATCTTAAGGACCCATCCTTTTTCTTCACAAACTGGACCGGTGCACCCCAGGGTAACACACTAGGTCAGATAAATCCCTTATTCAATAATTCCTGCAATTGCTCTTTTAACTCTTTCAATTCTGATGCGACCATTCTATAAGGGGCTTTAGAAATGGGAGCGGTGCCAGGTACTACCTCTATCTCGAACTCAATTTCTCTTTCTGGAGGTTGGGATGACAATTCTTCTAGGAACACCTCAGGGTATTCTATTACTATGGATATCTCTTCTAACTGGGTATGAACATCCCGATTCTCTACTACATATGCCAGATATCCTACACATCTCTTAGCCAAGAGACGAGAGGCCTGAAGGGCATAGATAATATACAGAGGAGAAGTATCCCTAATGCCCTCAAGGTGTACTTTTGCTTGATCCGAATGTTTAAAGGTTACTGTCTTTTCATAGCAGTCAACGGTGGCATGGTGTGTAAACAATCATTCCATGCCTAGAATTACATCAAAGCCTTGAATATCCAGGTGGATTAGGTCTACTGGTAGGTCACACCCATCAATTGTAATCTTACATTGTTTATATACTTTATCACTCTCCATAGAGCCTCCCACCGGTGTATATACTACTAAAGTATAATTGAGACATGTAGGTGCAGCATTCATGTAACGAGCAAAATGGGGTGCAACAAATGAATGAGAGGATTCAAGGTCAATTAAGACTTTAGCATTAATATCACAAATTAAGAACATACCTCTGATCACCAAGGTGGATGCTTTAGCCCCTTATTCAGTTAGTGCGAACACTCGTCCTTGGGTCTTCGGGCAATCCTAGGTCTTCATCATTGGGCAGTCCTTCGCCCAGTGGCCAGACTTGCCGCATTTCAGACATACATCCTTCTTCCGATAGAATTCCGCGGCAGTGTGATTGCTTCTCCCACAATAAGTACAAATCAGGCATCGATCGTTGTCTATATTGCATAGAAGACTCCTCAGAATTCTTGGGTTAGGTGGGTACAGTCTCCCTCTAGAGTTTCTTCTAGAAGACTATCAGGGTTTCTTCCCAACTTTCTCGACGGTACTACTTTCGTCTTTCCTTCCTCCCTTACCCTGCGATCCTCACAGTCTTTTTCCATCTTTAGAGTATGGTCTACCATCGGGGTGTACGAATTTATATTGGTCGACATCACCCTACTTTTGATATCTAGTCGCAAACCCCTTTCTAATTTAGCTGCCTTCGCGCCTCGATATTTATGATGAGGGCGCATACCTACAGAGTTTTGCGAATCGGGTGGCGTATTGTTCAACAGTTATGCCCCCTTGTTGGAGTTTGATGAATTCTACTTCCTTCATTTCCTTGACTGAATCGGGGAAGTACTTCGCGTCAAATGTTGTCAAGAAGTTTTCTCAGGTGACTTCGGTTCCTGTCTCCCTCCAAGTCTACTTTACCGAGTCCCACCAGTATTCTGCTTCCCCTTCCAACATAAAGGCCCCAAGCCTGACGTTTTGCTCATCTGAGCGGTGTAATACCTCTAAGATCTTCTCTATCTATTTCTTCCACGTCTCAGTCTTCTCCACTCCTCGATGCCTTAAAAAGATTGGGGGTGCCATTCTCCTAAACCTCTCCATGAGGTTACTGTCATTCTGCTCTAGTGTAGGGGTAGACTGGGTTGGCATCAATTCCTTTATCATTTGGGTCATCGCCCCCAGAGTCTTGTAAAACTCACCGAGTGCCTCGGTGTTTTCATTATTGGAACTCACGTTGTGATTGCGAGCTCTCAACATCCCTTAACCTAGTCACAAGAACACCCAGTCACATGCCTACCCCAAAACTAATCTAAGGACTCTCTTAAACTTCCTAGGCAAAGAATCCTCTCTTGGCTGCTCTGAAACCATATCTATCACAACACCGCCCCTGATCACCGTACCTACGCGGCGACAGGTGATCGAGCGTGGGCTCATGATTCAATGTAACGTTTGTCACTCAGGTAGGAGTGGACTCAACGCCTTTATATTCAAAAATCGAGCAAACCATGGAAGAGAGCTAAAGCCAACTAGTAGAAGAGTAAGAAAAAAAAAACTTTGCAACACCAAAATTCATAATATAAAAATCTTCCAAACTATTGCATTTAGTTCGAGGCATGTAGGCCCATTATTACACATATCCACTAAGAAAAAAACAAAACCAGGGCCAAACAGCATAAATGCATATCAAGTCATAATTTAGCATAAATGCATATCAAGTCAAGACAGTGAATATGGACATTGCATTTAAACGGCAGTCATCACTAAATCAGTGCGATCAGAACCTTTAATTAGTGAAATCATAAACCATTCCATCATTATAATGTTAAACATTCCTTATAAAGAAATTCAATCATCACCCACGCACTCCCTAAATCACCTACTCCCGCAGAAGAGGCCCTATCCATCAGGCTAAGCCAACCCCTTGCTTAAGACCTCTACCATCACACAGGAGGAGGGTAATGACAAGCGGGCTGTCCACTTCGTAATACCTTCAACACACTCACACAGTCCCCAACAAGCATTGGGGTTTCGATAGGCCTTGACCTTGCAAGGCATCAATCACATATCATTTCATAAATCTAGAGTGCGACCTTTTATCCTCTCCCTTAACCCCTTCTTATCATTATGCAGGTTAGGGGATATGCCGGCATCTCTTTCCTTACTACCGATGAGTGTCCAATCGAGTAACAGGCAATATCATAGTATCATCCACTATCGGTGAGTGTCCCACAGAGTAGTAGCCAATATTCTCATCAATGTCTTGGTGAACCTAGCTTTCGCTACCGATGGGCTCAGGTCCCACCGCGTAGCGGCCAATGTTCCCCTTAATAAGGCTCGAGTCCCAATGTGTAGTGGTCAACACTCTCATCAATTTAACAACACAGTATCCACTACCGGCGAGTGTCCCACAGCATAGTGGTCAATAACAATATAAGCATTGGCCATTCATCACATCATCATATCAGTATCCACTACCGGTGAGAGTCCCACCGCGTAGTGGTCAATAATAATATAAGCAGTAGCCATTCATTGTCTCATAACAGATGGATCATATTTCATCATAACTTCATAGCATTTAGCAAAGGACATGCATTTCATAAGCTATCACAGGGAATTTACACATAAGATTTCTCAGTAGCATTTAGCATTCATTGTTAATTCATTTCATCAGTATTGCTCTCGTGGCCCCTTTTTCTCACAAAGTGCAGTTTACACGGCATCATTCACATATCTTTATGGCATTCACATTCATCATATATCAAGATAACTTAGCGTCACATGGTCATACAATGATGCAGAGACATGCCCCTCTTAGCGAGGGCGTAGCTCCCAATGTAGGGGGAGTTTCACAATGCCTCCAATATGAAACCTTGAGCTAATACACATTTCTTTACAAAAACAACGATTTGAAGAAATTTGGGTGCCATTTGATGGGTCAATAGCTCAGTAAAAAGGGAGCCTTAATTGTAGGAAATTTCCATGCAACAGTGCGCAGTGATGTATTCGAGCATTTCGTGTCATAGCTCAAAATCCGTGGGGAGTTTCAAACATATCAAAACATGCAACTTTAAGTACATTCATAAATCTTTCAAATGGCGATAATTTCAAAGTTTTTTGAATACCATTAGCTAGGTCAAAAGCATTACCCAATGAGGGCCATAGTGGCTGGAAATAGCAATGACTGTGAACAGTGACACACCTCGACATTTAGGGTCATATCTTTTTATCCATGCAAAATATTATCATGGCCAAAGAAGTAAACTTGGAGTATACACACATGTCTTTCATTTGAGATTGATTTGGTCCTATTTTGATGCCATTTGGTCATCGAACATATAGTTACAAAAACATTCACAATTTTAGAAATTCACATTCTCAAGTTTATATATTTTTAAAGAACACTTAATGTCTCTTAGCCAAGTTACACTTTGAGCTTGGAACCTTATTCGTGATAAGGAGTCTCATAGTGAGCGATTTCATGAGTTGCCATAAATAAAAGATCAAACACATGGTAAACACAGTCATGGCATTGAGAAGCACAAACTGAAACTTCAACCTCATGTTAATCCATTCATTCTTCACATTTTCCTTTATATCATCTAATTCATTTCAACATTTTTACAACACTCATGGATGCATAAAGCTAAACCCACTTACCTTGACTTCTCACGGTATCACAAATCCTCACTCATGGCCTTCACGGGCTTTCCTTGGCTTCACCAGTGGGCTGTCTTGAAGGGGCAGCAATGAACTTTAAGAGAGAGGGAAAAGTTGAGAAAAATGGGAGAGACCTGTGTTGCCCAAGGCTTAAAAAGAGAGGGTGGTTGGAAAACATTGTGGCTGACGTAATAACGCATTGCTCTGATACGTACGGGGTGGCTCTAACATGTACAGAGGCTGTACGTTTAACTAAAACACTCCCGACGTTGCACTATCAAACATCCAACTGGCGTTGCTCCAGCCGGCTCTCCTCCAACCGGCACTGCTCTCTCTTATCTTCCAACCGATACTACTCTCTCTTCTCTTCCAATCAGCGTTGCTCTCTCTTCTCTCCCAACCGGCTCTGCTCTCTCTTCTCTTTTAACTAGCGCTGCTCCCTCTTCTCTTCCAACCGGTGCTGCTCTCTCTTCTCTTTCAATCGGCACTACTCTCTCTTCTCTCCCAACTAGCGCTACTCTCTCTTCTCTTCCAACCGGCGCTGCTCTCTCTTCTCTAGCAACCAGTGCTACTCTCTCTTCTCTCGCAACCGGTGCTGCTCTCCCTTTTCTCCCAATCGGCGCTGCTCTCTCTTCTCTTTTCTTCCAACTGGCGTTGCTCTCTCTTTTCTTCCAACCAGCGCTGCTCTCTATTCTCTTCCAACTGGCGCTACTCTCTCTTCTCTCTCAACCGGTGCTGCTCTCTCTTCTCTCCCAACCGTCACTGCTCTCTCTTCTCTTCTAACCAGCGCTGCTCTCTCTTCTCTCCCAACCGGCGCTACTCCCTCTTCTCTTCCAACCGGTGCTGCTCTCTCTTCTATTCCAATCAGCACTGGTCTCTCTTATCTCCCAGCCGACGCTATTCTCTCTTCTCTTCCAACCGGCACTGCTCCTAAACACGTGTGGCAATTCCTCAGACGGCAATCCTCCACACGCCTTTCGCACACAGCAAAAATACTTACGCCATCTCGCTCGACATTACATCTTTCTTCTCGCGTGATGATACTGGCTTGTGAGAAAATTGTGGCTCTTACAGGTTGCCATTAAAAAGACTCATTCCAATTGCATTTCACTAATAGAGACAATCAGCCTCCCACTATATTCTATATCAGGAAAGTTTTTTATGCTTCCCCTACAATATAGAAGTTCTATCCTCCCCCTACCATCCAGCCGTCCAATTTTGATTCAGAGAGCCACTCACCATTTGATCTTATATCTGATGTATCAAAGTATTTTATTTTTAGTTTTTTTTTATACAAATTGTTTGAAAATGAAATTTGGTACGTGCCATCTTCTCATTGGGTCGCACCTATAAAAAATATTAAAAATAATTTTTTAATAAAACATAATGACCAAAATACCCCTTGAAACTTTCTGGGGTATTTTGGTCATTTTATTTTATTGAAAATATTTTTTTTTATATTTTTTCTAGTACAAGTTTAGTAGAGGAATGGACGTCCAGAATTTCGTGTCAAAATAGTTTATAAAAAAATTTAAAAATAAAATAGTGTAGAAATGTGACATTGTGATTAGGGCAATCTAACCCTCCATTCAGAATGGACAGTTGGATAAAGGAGAGGATAGAGCTTCTATACTGTAGGGGAAGCATAGAAAGCTTGCCCTTCTATAACATCAACACTTACCTATACCACTTCTATCTCTCTTATCTCCCTTTATTGACTCACCATTACCCTACTCCTCTACTAAACCAACAACAAATCTTCGACAACTACAGAAAGAGAGAGATGGCGAGCCACGACTCTTACATGAAAGCCCTATCTAAAACACTTCGGGAATTGATCGTCACATATTTGCTCCCCCAATTTACCAGGGCCAAAAGATCAATGGCCAACAAATGAACAATAAATAGGCTCATTTTTTAAATTCTAAGAGAAGGTCGTAAAAAATTATAAAATTCTATGAGAGCCCAACAAACCAAAAAAGGGCTACAGAACTGTAAGCGAATACCTACGAATCCCATTAGAAATTCATCAGTTGAGAGCATTGTTTGTAAAATCGAACCAAAACAGCTTCATCGGTAAATCGGCCAATTCAACCATTCTAATCGGGCAAGTCCTTGGCAGTTAAAAAAGTGTTGCAAAAATAAAAAAAGATAAAAAAAAAAAATCTACTAAAATATGAAAAACACATAAAGAATGATTAGAAAAAAAATACATTCAAATGAAGTTAATTAATATAAAAAAATAGATTTTAACGAAGCGATTTGTGCTTAGTAGTATTTTAAAAAAATTTTAAAAAAAATGGGAAAATATAAAAGTGAGTATTAATGACCAAAACAATATTTAATATTTACTATAATGTAATGAATATTAAAAAACACATTACAAGCCAAATTCC
>NW_006497083.1:2199170-2236001 GCF_000471905.2 Amborella trichopoda
GTGAAAATGATCGCCCATAGGATCGGCGCAGTTGAATGTGGAATGTTCCCGTATATTGATATACTCCTATATATAACGGATCCGATTCTCATCAAAATTAATTAGTTTTAATTACTTTTATAATATATGATTTTTATAATATTTATTCGAATTTTTGTGAATTTTCTTATATTTTATTTTTTTCATTTGGATTTATAAATTAAGATAAATTAATTTTCCAATGTTTTAAATAAACTATAAGATTTAAAAATTTTAAATAAAAAATAAAATATTTTCTAAAATTATATAGGACCTTCCATAAATATGAGTCCAACTCTCTCCCGTTTCTAGATAGGACGCCCAAGCTAAGGTTAGCTTATGGTGGTTTGATTTTTGGGTAGGAAAGGGATGATCACTTGCTAGTAGATCCTTTGCTAGTAAATGTGGGGTATATTAAGCCCGATTGAGGTAATCTTTGGCAATTTTACTTTTTTAAATTTTTATTTGTGATTTGATCATTTATTCCCATAAAGCAATGCGCTAAGGTTTTGATTTAAGGAATTGTATTTAATAGTAGTAGCAAGTGAGAACCGTGTTTCTTTTCTTTTATTTACTTGTTTCAATAGTTATTTGTTTGTAATTGGACACTATAAGTGGTTTTGCTAGTGTAAGAATAAGAAAAATAAGAAATTTTTTAATTTATATACACTGTTCTTGATCACATCCAACTTTCAATAACCTGTTATTAAGAGCAGGATAAGTTATTTGTCAAAAAAAATGAAAGAAAATAAAAGAAAAACAAAAAGCACAAGTTGCTAAACTCAAATGGAAAAATTTTAGTCGTCCCAAAGAGATCAAAATGCACAATGGAACCCACTGCAAACCCACCATGTTAGATGGTCCGTTTGAATTTACTCAGAAAAAAAAAAATGTCTCATTTGACCTCAAAGATGAAATCATCTTTATTTATCTGCATCTTTTTTTGTTTAAAATGATACTGATTTTTATTCAATTTTTGTTTAGAAATTGATGGTGAATGATGAAGCCAATGACTTAGAATCGGAGATTTTGGAGAGCTTCGCATCTCTAAATAAGCTCAAAAATTATCTTCGGCCACAGGCCTCCTTAGTGGAGTATTTAAGCTAGTAAAAGCGACAGAGATGAAGGAGGATGTATGTATGGTATGCATGTTTGAGTTGGGCAATGGCACCGATAATGTGAGAGAAATGTCTTGTTCGTATCAAGATCATCAAGAGTGCAATTGCACCGGTAATGTGAGAGAAATGACTTGTTTGTATCAATATCATCAAGAGTGCATATGCAAGTGGCTTGAGTGCTATCAATTGTGTCACTCAAGAGTAACTTTGTGCACAGAAAAGATGAAGATATCAGTGATTTTATTTTTACAAAATCTCAACTATATGGATCAATACTCTAATAATGTAAGATTGAGTCCTCTAGATTTTGCCACAATTTTTTCTTGTTTTATTTAGTCCATATGCTCCTTTTTACGATTTAAGTAAAAACATATAGATTCTTTTCTTTCTTTTCTTAATAAGAATGGTGAGATTCTTTTCTTTCTTTTCTGAATAAGAATGGTGAGTTTGGGAACCAATTTCATCGATGAAAAATAGTGAAGTTTTTGGCAATCTTGGATAAGTTTACTCTCGTGGTCCATTGGATCAAATTATTATGGGTGATTTAGGTATGGATTCTAAAATTTCTCCAAAATCCTCTATTTATAGATAGAAATTACAAAGAAGGTTGGTTAACCTATTTTTTTTTTAGTTTTTCAAAAGTGGCCTCAGTCTGAGGACATCCTTGGACAAAATTTTATTTTACTTTTTTTTTTAGTTTTTTCATTAATCGGGCACTACCCTAAAGCTTGGGGCACTGCCCTACTAATGAAAAATTGATTTTTTTAAAAAAAATTCGGATCGAGGATTCCATCCTCAGACCGAAGGCTGATAAAAATGCAAGTTAACCGACTTTTTTTATAATTTTTGCATATAACTGGGGCTTTTTGTATTTTAGAATAAATTTTATGGTCTGTGTGAAAATCACTAAATTATTATTCTTAGTTAGAAAAAAACATTTTGACAATCACATTCTTCTTGGAAAAATATTTTATGGAAGAACCCTAGTAATATCAAATACAAGAACGCGTGATTAAGATCAGCTGAGGTTGCTTAAAATCATGGGGGGAAAGTTTTAGTGGTGCTGAGAGGGACCGATTTGCACATTGGAACACACAGCAAAAGCACAGGTCGGTTTCACCTCAAAGATGAAATCATTTTTATTCATCAGATTTTTTTTGTTTTAAAATGACACGGATTTTAGAAATTGTTTAAACGAGTTCCATATGTGATATTGACTTTGGACCAGTGTTCGCAAAACCTGCTGGTTCGAACTGGCCGGTTAGATCGGTACTGGCAAGGTACCGACTCCGGTTAAAGCTGGTTTTATCGTTGTAACGAATAAAAGCCGTTCTCCAAAAAAAACCGGCACCAAACCAGCCGGTTCGAGGTTGAGCCGACGGTATTTACTCTAAACCAGCCGGTTCACTGTTTTGACGCCCGAGATAACATTGTTTTCAATGCATCAAATAACGGCCGTTATTTGACACAAGGCCCGTTATTTTTCACAAAACCCATGAATAAAGCTTTTGCAGGGTTTTTTTATTCCATTTTCTAGTTTTTTTATTTTCTTCGGTCAATTATTGATGTTATGCACCGGAATTTTCTTTAAATCATCGATTATTGAATCAAAAGTTGAAAAACAAAGAGTTCTTGGAGGATTGAAATGGGGATGTTTGAAAATTATAAATTTCCGCTATTCTATCAAACGTAGGTTCAATACCTCATAGATTTTTATAAAAATGGAGGGCTTTTATTCATTGTTGAAGGATTCATCGTTTATATATTTCAATTTTTCTAAAATGATGAAGATTTGAGGTTTATTGGGCCCGAAGTACTGCTGCTCGAAGAACTATTTTTTATCCAAACAAATTGATTTCTAATAGACCAATTGATCGATTTTTATCGAATTGATCAGTGCATTTTGATCATCAAGGCCTCATCTATTAAATAAACTAGTTATTTTGATTTAATATTGATTAAATGTTTTTATATCAATTTTTTTTTGCTGCGTTTTTTTTTTGAAATTTTCGTGAAGTGAAAAATCCGCAATATTTTGAAGAAAGATCTTAATAGTTAATGGATGTTTATGAAATTTTGGGCATTTGAATCTTAATTGAAATATCTATCATATCCTCATGTCAATTTGTTCAAAAAATAAAAGATTTGGGGTTGATTTTGGCTCTAAAGTTTATGTGTTCTTTGGTTCAATTTTAAGGTTCTTAAAAAAAATTTTGTTTTTTAATAAAACTACGTTTTGTTTTTATAAAAATATGTTATTTTTTATGAATACGAGAAAAAAAAAAATATTCTTTCTTTTTAATTTTATATATTTTTGGTAAGCTTGTTGGATTGTTTTTAATGTTATTTATTTATTTTTACAAAAATACTTTTTTTTTTGGTGTGTTTTATAAATTTTTTTTTTTTATGTGATGAATATGAGAAAAAATTTCTTTCTTTTTAATGTTATATATTTTTGGTGAGCTTGTTGGATTGTTTTTAATGTTATATTTTTTTTTATAAAAACATGTTTTTTTGTGATGAATATGAGAGAAAAAAATTATTTCTTTTTAAAGTTATTTTTGGTGTATGTTACTGTTGTCATTGTTCTCAACTTCTTGTTTGGTTGTGACATTTTCTTCTAATTTATTTTTTTATTTGTTACAAGCTATCTATCATGTTGCAACTTCATACTCCTTAAAGCTGTTTATTAGCGTCTATGAATAAAAGAGGTATATGTTGTAATGGATACAAAATTAACCTGTTTTTTTTTTAAAATATTCATCTTAATTCTACATTTTAAAGTTGTCATCTTATATAACTTTTTTTTTTTTATATTAAAACCCAACTCAAAAGGTTACTGAATACATGACGTTTGGCAATTTCAAAATCGATTTGGCCATTTGAAAATCGACTTGGCCATGTGTTTTTAAAATATGTGATTTGGCCATTTGAAGCAGCACTTAACACCTTGACCCACACCTTGGATTTGATAACCAAGTTACTGAGTAAATGGCGTGCTCTCTCTTGCTACCTTGACTCACAACCCTTAAAAAAACTGGGAACATCATGCTATAAAAAAATATGCTCTCAAACACAATTCTAGACCATAATAAAAGGATTTTCAATATTAAACAACATTTTTCAACATCAACATTAAAACAGTATAGAAGCATAAATTGTTGCATCATCCATTGTTAGTTGGACTTTGTAACTTCATCAATTGAATTTATGTGAAATTATAAATTGTCTTGCATCTCCATAGTATTCAAATATTAAATTATATAAAAAGTTATTTCAAAAAAAATTTATAAGATAAATGTATGTATTATGATAGTATACACTTAATCTAAGTTTTTGTTTTTTTAAAAAAAATTTAAATTTGTTTTGGGGGTTTTTGACTCATTTTTTTTTAAAAAAATCTATTTGACCGGTTAGTCTAGTTCCGGTTCGAACCACTCCCAGCCTCATTAACCATCTAATGTATGATCTATTATGGGGTTTAAGAGCTGTAAATTTGTTTTTTTTTTTGTTTTTTGTTCTTTTTCTCTAAATTGATCGCAAGGAGAATTAGAAATAATTCAAAAATTCTTTTTAAATAAAAATTCCACCCCAACCATCCCCCCCACCAAGAATATTATATAACGTTTCAACCTCTGTTTTAAAAATCACCAAGTCGGCAAGGAATCGGCCGATTCGAACAGGGAATCGATCATCCCGTGTCGATTCTTTTGTAAAACTGGAGAATCACCTGATTCTAGATAAGAACCAGCGATTCTGTACAGTGAATCGCTTGATGACTCTCCATTACAAACCCACACTGCCCCGTGCGTTTCGTGCGTGACTAGCTTTGGTAGCAGAAGACGATTTATCCTTGCCAAATTTGTTCTGTGGGTTCGATGTAGGACAATTGCGCTAAGGTAATAGCTTAAAAAGAAATATGATATAATTATTGAGTGACCTTTTTATATTATAACTTAACATTTGATGTGGTGGTTAGCACGTTGTTTTAGTGCGCTGGACGTCGAGGGATTAATTCTTGCCCAGGTGCCCTCATTCTTTCACAAACAAAGAAATTTTTTCCTTTTTACAAAATATATTTTTTTACAAAAAAAAAAACCTTTTTTATAAAAAATAGATTTTTTGTTAAAAACAAAATAAGGTTCTTGTCAAAAAAAAAGGTAATACAACAAAAAAAAATTCTTGTCAAAAATAAAAGCTTATAGTAAAAAAAAATAGAAGGTTCTTGTAAAAAAAAAAAAAGTAATACAACAAAATTTCTTTTTCTTGTCCAAAAATAAAAGTTTATTGTAAAAAAATATAAGGTTCTGTAAAAAAAAAAAAAAAAATTTATACAACAAGTATTCCTTAGTAAAAAAAAAAAAACAAAAAGGTTCTTCTTAAAAAAAAAAAAAAAAAAGTAATACGACGACCCTTTTTTGTAAAAAAAATAAATAAAAAGTTATTGTCATAAGAAATAAAAGTTTTTTGTCAAAAAAAAAGGATCAAAGGTAATACAACAAATATTTATTGTAAAAAAATAAGAGGTTGGATTTTTTATTATTTGTATAATAAAATAGTTATAAAATGTAAACCAACAAGTTTAATTTCAGTATATAATGCTCTCCACCAATTCTAGATTTTGGTGGTCATTTTTTATCGATTAAAACCATTCATTTTTTATCGATTAAAACCATTCTTTATTATAGTCCATCTATGATTATATATTTCATCTATGATAATTCTATGATTTTTCTTTTGTGTAATGTAAATTTAATAGTCAAAATAAGTTCATAAAGAGAAAAAACATCTCAATATTCATATATTGATGAAAAAATGAAAATTAATAATGTAGTACCCCGATTTCTTAATGGATTCCTAAAAAACAACATTTATAATGAATTTTAATAATTTTTTTAGATTTTTTTAAAACTTAATCTAACCAATTCGGCCGATTCCCCATCCGGATCGCCCATCCGGATGTTTTGGGTACCCCGATCCGGGCCACCGATTCGTTTTTTAATCCACTAGTTTCAACCTTAAAGCATAGAACCACCCCCCCCCCCCCCCCTCAAGAAAAATAAAAAAAAGGGAAAAAGATATGAAAAAATATTATATAAGATTTACCTTAAAAATCTATCTGAAAGGTTGTTTGAATGTTGAAAAACCCTCTAATTGATCATCTTGATATTGAGATGTATGAATATGAAAAAATAAAAATAAAATATTTTTGGGTCCCAGAAATAGTGCATCTTGCAACACATTATCCAGACCATTCATTTTCAAGATTTTTATATGTTTATTGGTCTACTAGATTTTAACCATTTTTTTAGTGTATAATTTGTAAGGAAAAAGTTTATATAAGGATGCAGTCTTATAATGTAGAACTATGGATGGACCTCAAAAATCCATCGGAAAAGGTAGTTTTAATGTTGAAAAACTCTTTTATTGATCATCTCGATAGCGAAATGTATGACCATGAAAAATAAAAAGATTTTAAGTCTCAGAAATAGTGCATTTTACAACATATTGTCTACACCGTCCATTTTCAAGATTTCATATGTTTATAGATCTTTTGATTTTAATCATTTTTGAAATTTAAAATTATATAATTACATATAAAATAGATTTTGAGATAATTCTATGAACATTTTCTCAAAATTATATACCATGATAAAATTTGAAGGTGCACCTTACCTCAACAGCTATAGATGCATCCGTATGCCAATTGCACCCATTTTCTAATTAGAAATAAATATCAATTTTAACATCATCCTAATAATTTTTCACAATCACAACAAAATTACATGTTATGATAACTTAATTGGATTGTTTAAGGTTGCAACCCTATAGAAATCACACCCAAAGATATGAGGTTTGCATCGCGGACCAAATGTCCGATTTGTTCTTATGTGGCCACTGCGTGGAGATATTAAGAATTACTCGTGCACAACCTGTCCATGGCAGAGGCACAACCAATCATATTATATACAATGTTTCAACTTTTCACTTTTTAAACTCATACAAACTATTTTTCATATAAGAAAAATTCTATAATTATCACATTCATTAAATTTATACAAAAAAAAAATTTAAGGCAATTAGGAGAAATTTAAGAATTCACTAAAAATAACACTTTAGTATGAGGACTTAGACTAAAAATATATAATTAGAATATCTAAAAATTAAGGAAGTATCACATTATCTTTTAAAAATATTGATAGCAATAAGAAAATTAGTCCAACAAAAGCCAAAAATATTCTACTCGTTCGGGAGTACACAGTCCATTTACTCCCACAGTAAAACCCCACCTAGGATTAAGTTTAGGACCTGAAATTTTGGGGATATAAACTCTTTAACACACCAATTAACATGACTAAAATTTTTTTTCCTAATTGCGCCCTCTACACATATGTAAAAAAATATATCTCAAGATTGAATAGAAACCGTCCAAGTTTTTGGGAATGTTACAATGATTGTGACTTTCATGTGCAAAAGATAAATCGTTTCTTTGTAGACAATCCCACATTAAAAAAATAAATTTTATTTAAAATAAGCATATGACATTTTAAAATGAACCCCAATATTTCAATAGAACGAGAAAAAGTATTTTGCGTGAGAGAACTAGTGTATTGTGCTCCTCTAAGAAAACTAAAATAGAAAAACATTTAAATATTTAAGGGACAAGCTTTTTATGCTTCCCCTACAATATAAAACTTATATACTTCCCCTTATCCAACCATCCATTATGAACGATGGGCAAAGATTGCCCCAATCACAACACTATTTTATTTTAAATTTTTGATAAAATATTTTGGCACCAAAATTTGGGTGCCCAATCCTCTATTATGCTTGCACTTGTAAAATATATTCCCAATAAAATACAATGACCAAATTATTTGGTCATTATATTTTATCGAAAAATTATTTTTTAATATTTTTTTGTAGGTGTACCCCAATGAGAAGATAACACTACCAAATTTCATATTCATACAATTTGTATAAAAAAAATTAAAAATAAAATACTCTGAGGCATCAGATCTAAGATCAAATGGTGAGTGGCTCACTTGATCAAAATTAGACAGTTGGATGGTAGGAGAAGCACAGATCTTCTATGTTGTAGGGGAAGTATAGAAAGATTTCCCATCTTTAAGAGTAGAAAAAATATTTAAAATACAAACTCGCCACTCTAGGAAAACAAGAGTATTTTTTGCTTGGGGAATTGTGCGGACATCTTTTGATCTCAAATTCTGTAGATTACTTCGTTTTCAAGAAATAAAAAAATTTAAAGATAATTAAAATGAATTATGAGTGCTTGAAGGCCTTAATCCAACAACTCATGAAGTAGAAGGCCTTTGCTCCATGAGTTGGAGAAAAAAAATTTCCCGGGGGCTTTCCCAAATTTTGTTTAATAGGCCTCTTTATAGGGTCCAAAAGAATTTATGCGCCAAACTTCGGATTTATTATTCCATTTCTTCTTTTATATCTATTACATGGATTTTACATAAAGAATAAAAAACTTAGTACAATTACAATCACTGTTGTTCGTCAAATTTCAAATCAGGTACTTGATGGCTAGAAGTAACTTGTAATAAAGATATACGATCTCATAGCATACAATTGCAAAAATTTATTGGTGTAGAAATGATAAAATGGAAATTAAAAAAGATTCATTTTTTTATTTTCAAATTTAAGGAATAATCATATATTATGCATTTTACATTAAAAGTAGATGGACTCTTTTGTATACTTTTCCGTAAAATAAAAAATAAAAATAAAAAAACAATTTCGGGTTTTAAGAGCTCAAAACAATTTATATTTTTTCTATATATTTGGTCACAAGGTGACTGAAAAATGACTTGAAAATTTCATTGTCATAAAAATCCTTCTAACTAGGCGTCTTTCATGTCGGACCAAATGTTCAAGTTGATCCCGCGAACCCAATCTGTAGGCACAATATGATCTAAAGCCGAGCCATAGAAAGGCGATCCTCCTTGGTAATGCTGTAGACCAAGAATTACACATTAAAAAAAAAAAAAAAAGATTCATGGTCTTTGCAATGCACAGGCAAAAGATCATATTAAAAACAATTTAAACTGATGAAAATTATTTTTAATATATAATAAAATTTATAATTGAAAAATTAAAAATAATACCACATTATAAAGATAAAAAAATTAAGGTAATTGAGAGAAATTTAAGAACTTAGTAAGCCTTAGTTGTTAGGACCCTTTTGAGTAAGGATAGCATATTTCCTTAGCCCTATTTTTAGTTGAAAAAATAGGCAATAAAATATTTTAATAATTAAGAAAGTGTTATAATTGGCTTTAAAAATAAAAATTAAAAAGGTTAGAGTTTATTTTAGTGGGACAACTTAAGAAAAGTTTTCAAGTCCCAATAAATAAAATTTAAAGGATGAAGTTTCCATAGGGCGTAGGCTTTATAAAAACAAAATAAAGCGTCACCCGAAATCCTCGTTTGAAAAGCACTTTTGACATCGGAACTCTCCATGATGGATCTAAATCAATTTCATAAAAAAATTTGAAACTCAAAAAATGGTACAAATCTTGTGGATCTATAAATACTAAATTTTATGGTGAAATGGACGGTCTAGATAATTTCTTACAATATACATATTTTTAGAGTCGAAAGTAATAATTTTTTTTCACAACGAATATGTTCAAGTCGAGATGATCCATGTAAAAGATTTCCAATGCTGGAATTGTAATTTTTGGTGAATTATGAGGTGAGGCTTTACTTATTTTGATAGGGCTACTACAGCCCTATTAAACCATTTTCCATTTTTAAAACCAACAAAAATCCAATATCGAGAACAGCATGAAATAAATAGCCCATTATAAATCAACTTTCCGACTTAAAGTAATTAGGACTTGTATAAATCTTGATTTAGCAATAATTCAATATTAAATCGGTTTTCCTACGTGTCCCTAGTCCCTATCTCGATCACTTCTTTCTCTCTCTCCTATAAAATGCTACTGTCTCTCAAAAACGCTGTAATTTCGTCAATCTTATTCTAAATCCCCCGCAACTCTCGATCTGTCCAATAAAGAGAGAAGATAATCTCTCTCTCCATCAAAAGTGGAGACACCTCTTTCTCTCCCTCAAGAAACGAGGAATTATCTCCCTGTCTCTTCAAACGCTAATTTATGTTTATCTTGTCCTTATCATGTAAACCAAATCAATCAAGAAAAAAAGGAAACCCTTTTTCCCTTTTATGTCATCAACTAAACTAAATCTACATATCATGAAACAATAAAAGGAACCCCTCTTTCTTTTTTGTCAAGATATAGATGCAAGTGCTCCCCTTCCTCTTATTACTTTCTTTATTTTTCAAGTTTAAAACAATCCTTGTTTTTTCTTGTTTATTCTACCTTATCAATCCCATCTCCCCTTGTTTTTCTATCTTCCTCTTTAACAACGCATAAGAAACCTCTATCATTATTTCAATTTTATTTAATTCTCTCTCTCTTGTTTCAAAATCACGTTCCTCTCTCTTGTTCTCTCTTCTCAACGTTATTGAGTTCTCTCTCCCCAGTTTCAGCCTTTAACTGTATCAACTTTATTCATACTTTGGCTCCCATCTCTTTCTGTTTCTCTATTTCATCTCCCATCTCTAGTTGTTTTTATATTGTTCATTGTTGTGGCCATGTCTTTCTCTTTCTTAACTTTACATAGCCACTTCGACGGATGTAAGACTAAAATTCACTTTTACTTGTTGCCTTGAAAAACACTCACCACCTATTTATAAAACTTATCATTAGACAGATAATTGCAATGAAAGAAAGAAGATGTTTCATTCTTTCGACGGCCCAAAACGTGCCGACAACCTTAGAAGATGCCATTTCCCTCATGCAGGAAGAACTCAAGCAAGTAAACCCGGTGATACCTAGCCTAAGTAAACTCGCATATGTTTGGTGCAGTCGAGTCACTCCATGCTAATCCCAATGGGCCCCAACAAAAATTGAGTTTCACTTATTTGTCATAGTTGATGCAGTCTAGGCGCTCTATGCTAATCCCAATGGGCCCAACAAAAAT
Organism: Amborella trichopoda; assembly: GCF_000471905.2. The sequence goes on from NW_006497083.1 coordinate 2,210,342, forward strand.
TGAGTTTTACTCATTTGTTGAGGGTAGCCGAGGCACTCAACACTCCGTGCTAATCCCAATGGGCCCTGTTTGATGGAGTCGCTCTATGCTAATACCAATGGGCCCACAAAAATTGAGTTTTACTCATTTGTTGAGGGTAGCCGAGGCGCTCCGTGCTAATCCCAATGGGCCCTCTTTGGTGGAGTCCTTTAAACTAGTAGAAGCCACACAGATAAAAGAAGATGTATATGCTGTATGCATGTCCAAGCAATAGTGCCAATAATGTGAGAGAAATGCCTTGTCTGCATCAATATAATAAACACTCTATATGCAAGTGGCTCGAGGTCAATCAGTCGTGTCCAATTTGTCGACATAGTTTGCGTTCAGAGTAACTTTGTGCATGGACAAAATGAAGATCTGAGTGATTTTTTTTTTTTTTTTTTACTATCAGAGATGAAGATTCATATCTGCCAAAAAAAACAAAATCCCAACTAGGTGGTTGATTACTCTAGTAATATAAGTTTGAGTCCTTTACATTTTGACACAGTATTTCTTATTAAGTCCAGATGCTCCTTTTCGTGATTTAGGTTTTCAGATGCTCATTTTCATGATTTAGGAAAGAATCTTTTCTCTCATGTTCATGATTTAGGAAAGAACAGATGGATTATTTTCTTTCTTTTCTCAATAACAACAGTGAGTTTGGGAACCAATTTCATCTAGCTTGGAGGCAAAAGAGTGAATTTTGTGGAAATCTTGGATAAGTTTACTCTTATGGTCCATTGGATAAAATTATTACGAGTGAATTAGGTATGGATCCTAAAATTTCTCCTAAAATATGAAATTTCTCCTAAAATATAATATAAGGAAAGTTGGTCAACTTTTTCCTTTTTTTCAAAAGTGCCCCTTAGTTTGAGGACATCTTCAAACCAAATTTTATTTTATTTTACTTTTTAGTTTTTTTTTATAGTTGCGCACTACCGGAAAGCTTGGAGAACTACCCTACTAACGAAAAAAGTGGAAAAATAAAAATAAAAAAAAATTAGAAATTTGGACAGAGGATGTCCTCAGAACGTAGGGTGATTTGAAAAAAAAAAAAATGCAAGTTGACAAACGTTCTTTGTAATTTATGCATATAAGTGGAGCATTTTGTATTTTAAAATGAATTTTATGGTTTGTGTGTAAATCACTAAATTATTATTCTTAGTTAGCAGAGAACATTTTGACAATCAAATTCTTCTTGATTATGGAAGAACCCTAGTAATATCAAATACAATAATGTGTGATTAAGACAAGGTTTAAAAAATCGGATCGGTGAATCGATTTGGCCCCACCCATACCCATGTCAGATCGGAGAATCAGTGGAATCGACAATTTTTGTCTCAATTGTTTTTAAAAAAATCGCTATAAATATCTAAAAATAGTGTTCTTTTTAGTTTCTAAACGTAATTAGGAGTGGTGCCTTGTGTACTTCTATTACTTTGTAAAAATAAGTGAATATTGAGATGTTGTTTTCTTGTATAGATGTCTATATAATTATTAATTATAATATAATATTATAATATTGCAACAAAGGTATTAACAATCTTAAAAAATATTTCTATATTATAAGATTAAAATAATATTATCATATATAAAGTGAAATTAATTTCAGATCAAACACTTACTAATTTTCTATACTCGTCTAAAATTATCACAATCTAATTAATAATAATATTTTATGTTTATTAATTCTTTTTACTCTTTCAAAATTATCACAACTCAATAAGAATGGTGAATTTGGAAACCAATTTCATTTACAAACAAAAATTGGAAGCATAATAGTGAACTTTGTGGTAATCGCAAATATTGTTCTTAGTTATCAGAGAACGTCTTGACAATCACATTCTTCTTGGAAAAATATTTGGTGGAAGAAACCTAGTAATATTAAATACAAGAACGTGTGATTAAGAGCAGCTGAAGTTGCTTAAAATCATAGGGGAAAGGTTTTAGTGGTCCTGATGGGTACCAATTTGCACATTGGAACGCACAACAAAACCACCATCTTAGATAGTCGGTTTCACTTCAAAGGTGATATTATTTTAATTCATCAGAATTTTTTTTTTTTTTAATAAATGATACGAATTTTAGAAATTTTTTAAACGAGTTCGATATGTGATAGTCACTTTGGACCCTCCATCTAATGTATGATAAATTATGGGTTCAAGATCTCAAAATTAGTTTTTTTTTTTTGGTTCCTTTTCTCTAAATTGATCACAAGATGAATTTGAGATAATTCAAAAATTCTTTTAATTAAAAGAAATTTACATCCCAACCCACGCCCCACCCCCCAATAAGAGAAAAAGATACGGGAAAAATATTATATAAGGTTTCAACCTTAAAGCGTAGAATTACAGATGGACCTAAAAAATCTATCGGATAGGTTGTTTGAATGTTGAAAAGCCCTCTAATTTATCATCTCGACATCGAGATATATAAATATGAAAAAAAAAAATTTGAGTCCCAAAAATAATGCATATTGCAGGACAATAGTGCATATTGCAGGACATTATCAAGACCGTCCTTGGAGGCAAGTTTGCTAGACATTATCAAGACCGTCCTTGGAGGCAAGTTTGCTAGACATTATCAAGACCGTCCTAAAATTAATCCTAGCTGGGTTTTACAGCGGCAGTAAATGGACCGTGTACTCCCGAACGAGTAGAATATTTTTGACATATGTTGGACTAATTTTCTTGTTGCTATCGATATTTTTAAAAGATAATATGATACTTACTTAATTTTTAGAATTTTTAAGTATATATTTTTAGTCTAAATCCTCATACGAAAGTGCTATTTTTAGTGAACTCTTAAATTTCTCTCAATTACTTTAATTTTCTTTTTTTGTATAAAATTAATGAATGTAATGCTAGTTTTTCAAATTTGTAATTATAGAATTTTTCTTATATAAAAAATAATTTGTATAGTTTAAAAAGCAAAAAGCTGAAACATTGTATGTAATATGATTGGTGGTGCCTTTGCCATGGACAGGTTGTGCATGAGTAATTCTTAATATTTCCATGCAGTGGTCCCACATGACCAAAATGGACATTTGGTCTGCCATGCAAATCTTATGTCTTTGGGTGTGGTTTCTATAAGGTTGCAACCTTAAACAATCTAATTAAGGCGCACCTCCAAATTTGATCATAACATGTAATTTTGTTGTAAAAAATTCTTAAGATGATGTTAAAATCTATTTTCATTTCTAATTAGAAAATTGTACATTTCAAAAATGGTTAAAATCAAGTAGACCTATAAATCATCTTGCAGTCCTCCAACCTGTCCCAAAAATAGTGTATCTTGCCGGACATTATCAAACTTGCCTCAAAGGAACTTGTTTCTGCCTCCAAACTTGGTTCTTTGGCAAGAAATTACAATACTTTGATCTGGACTGGTTGGAGGAGAATGAGCCTCATGAACCAAACCTATTTCCTTGTTTAGAACCTCTTTCTTTTTTTAGAAACTTTCTGTAGGAGCCTTGCCAACAAAACCTCCATCACTCTCTGTGGCAATGGTGACTCTGAAATAGTCACCATCAACAAGACAACAAGGAGGGGGGAATCGGATGGCCAGGCAATTGTTCAATTGGAACTCTTAAGGTGCCCAAATAAATGGAGGCTGAGAAATTCCAATCCACTTCCAGCAATCTTCCACACTCATCTGCCAAAGCTCTAAAAATTTCTTTAGTCCAAGTGTGGATACGGATCTCAAGAACCTAAATCCAGGTGCGAGGAAGTTGAACAAAATACAGCTCCAATTTGGGGACCATTCTATACTCATCGAGCTTCCTTGCACTCTCCAGAATCTACACTGGAATATACAGTTTAGCATCCCCAGTGGAGCCAAACACTATTCAAGCTCTTTGATCAGGAATAATTTAACAAAAAGCATAATCCTAGGTTTCCATGTATCATTCTTGAAGTTTGTTGAGATCATTAATAGGGGGACTAATAGATCATACCAACGCCCCTATTAAGTGTCACGACCCCACCCCCTGACCTCATACCATATAAGCCGGAAGGCGACAAAGTGCGGGACTGCTACGTGAGCTGGCAAATGCCACTTTAAGCATATCCCACCATGACCTATTTGCATCATTTTCCAATTAAATGACTTTATCTTAAAGGCACTCTGAATAACATGGCCTCCAAGAGTAGCCATCTTTACTTCAAGATTCTTCGTAGCCATCTTTACTTCAAGATTCTTCGCCCTCCCAAATCTGACCTCCCCACAGAACTTCCATTTAGGAACCGATTTGCAACAGCATCCCTAAAACTCCTAGGGAAAATATGAGCGTTTCTGCTATCAAAATAACAAATTTCATGCCTGCCTTTGTCTACCCTTATATACAAGCCTTTAGAGTTATGATGCTAAGCTTGAAACGCGATACTAAAACTCCAGTGAAGCCATTAGCTCTACTAGAAATAAGGTAAATGGTCTCTTTGTAGACAATCCCATTTAATATAAACTCAATATCAACTTAAAAAATAATATTGTAAGATAAACATTGCGGTTAAAAAATAATGCATTTTATATTTTGTCACGTGTTTTCACTCGTGCTTGCATGTGGTCAAGACATCGGTACTTCCCTCGTTGTGCAAAGAAGGAACAAATATGTAGTAGAGTATTGTATAATGGTGCTTTTTCAGCTCATTCTTCATTTTTCTCTTGAGAAAATAGTGTTTTCATTATTTACCATTTATCCATTGGAATTAAATATTTCTATAACTTGTAATAATCAATTTGGGTTTGAAATGTAAGAATATATACACCTTCCCGTGCCATGAGTTTGATTGAAAGTTTGCGCTTATAATATTTTCTAAGTTTTGGTCACAAACAAGTAAAATCCAATATTGTAATTTTAGTGATTTCAATTTGTTTGAAAATAATGTGTATAAACATGAATGATTTATTTCTAAATGCATAGCATATGCTTTTAATTAATTATGAAAAATATCATTTCATAGCTATACTATGAAGGTCCACTTGCCAATGAGTAGTCTTAGATTTTCCTTTTAGGGGACATTCGATACGCTCCTTTGAAGGTTATGATTAATATATATCTTATATTGCATAGCAACACCCATTGGTCCAATTGATCACGATTGTACTAATCTAAAAGAAAGGAAGAATACACTTGATATGAATGATGAACTTATGTGGAAGGTAAATATGAACTAAGAATTAGCCTATCTTTATGATGAACAAGAATTTTATCCCACCTATTAAGGTCAAAATACAAGAAACCCACTCATGTTAATAGATATTTTACAAAGTATCAAATTATTTTAATTTTAGGGCAGCCTCATAATCTATGAAAGGGAATTTTTGTAATTCATGAAAGCAGTAGTCACAACTTTTGAGACGTTGGCTTCTGAAGACAATTACTGTGCTATTTTTGGTTGGTCAATCTCTAATAAGGTCTATTAGTATTCTTAAAAAAATTAACAAATGACAATTTGTTCTATGTTGGTAGCTTGTGTTATTTATGAAATAACCACCATTTGTCATAAATTTAATACAGATCTGATTATGTGCAAACTATGTATAGTTGTTCTTTTGTACACCAATTATGGTCTTGCAAAATGTTTAGATGTGATTTGCTTTTCAAATCAACCAATTTGTGATTTTTAACATTTTATAAGGTGGAATATATGAGCCTTTTCTGAAAATTAAAACACTATGAGAGTGAAAATCAACAGGTAATTATTTGACCTTATTGTGCCCTGGATTGGGGTCATCTGAGAACAAACTCGATTTAAAGAAAGTGAGCCTTTCATTCCCCGTGGCCAAGTCTTTGGTATTGCTTTTCCCTTTGTTTTACACACTTTAGAGCTAACAATAATTTTGTTCATTTTCATAGCTTACTTGATGTTGAAGCTTCTATTAAGACAAACTCAGCATATCTCTGGTTTCTGGGAATCTTCACCACTAGTAGTCTCCATTATAAAACCAATCCACTTAAGTAGAATGGTTTTATAATGGAGACTACTACTTTATCTTCCATCCTTTCCTCTTGCAAAAATGAGGTTTTCCAACCAATGTCTTTTGTTTCACTAAAATCAAATGAGGAATGACTCAGTGCCATTTTTTAAAAAAATATTCCATATCAATAACTTTTCTTCTCTTTTCCATCTGTTTACGTATATCTAGGAGTTTATAATAAAATGCATCAACAAGCATGTTTTCCATTTAGGTTAAAATCCTTTTAATAAGTTACTAGATTAAGGAGCTCTCTAGCAGCTTAAACTATTCTTACTATGATACAGAGTTAAGAAACTATTCTTCATCATCCACTTTCTTCTTGCAAAAGGAGATCCTAAATTCTTTTTCAGTATTATAACTAGGATCGTTGGACAATATTATTGTTGCATCTTATTTAAGGAAATACGATTGAAAGGAATCATAGAAAGTGTTCTCTTTGAAGTGGTTAAAACCCTAGTGCAGAGGAATTGATAAATCAAAGCAAAAATAGAATAAAATAAGTATCATTCGTGAATGTTCATCTTTGAAATCTCACTGCAATACATCAAGATTCATATTAGTGATTGTAATTCAGCTAATTATGGTTAGGTTCAGCTTTTTATTGTCATGGATTTTGTCATGAAAGGGTTTCTTAAAATTAGATACCTAGTTTATCACGTATGAAAAAGTATTGTACATACAATAAACTCAAAACAACATGTATCTTCCTCATCTTAGCAATAATTATCATTCAGGTGAGCTTTTTTCATGCTGCCGAGGAAATTAAGCATGGTTGATAATCTTAAAAACCTTTTGTATTTTATTGTTGAAATACAAAATGTATGAGAATATGTAGTGGCTAATAACATTGAAGTGAAAAGGGAAATGGTTTCTTTTTTATTAGTACAACAGATTCCTTTTAGAATATTGATCTAGCTGTACTCAAAGATATGATATGCACTTGCTTTCATAAGACATCGATGTTTCATTGAGTTTAGTGTTTGATATCCTATTCTTTTCCCATTATAATTATTATAATACTATCTTGGGAAATTATCTACATCCCAAATTTCAATATAAACATAAATTGTAAATAAATATAAAAATAAAAAACAAATGAGTGATTTATGTATAGACATTAAGATTTTAAATAAAATACGAAATGCTTTACTTATAGGCAGAAATTACAAAGAAGGCCGATCAACCCCTTTTTCTTTTATTTTTTTCAAAATTGCCCTCGGTCAATAATTTCTCTCTTCACGCCAATTAACGCTTTTTAGCATGACATTCATCAGATAGCACTCATACCTCATGAGATATACCTATACAATTACAAGCATTCTAAACACATAGAATTCATGTGTAGCATGAATTGATTTGACATATCCTCATGGTTGCTTTAGTAGCTATGAATGCTATATTCAATGTCACAGAGAAACCTTCAACAATTCCTCTCTTCATGCCAACTAACCTTTTTAGCATGACATTCATCAGATAGCCGTCATTCCTCATGAGATATAACCATATAATTATCAACCTTCTGAACACATAGAATTCATGATTAGCATGGATTGATTCGACATATCCTTATGATTGCGTAAGTAGCTATGATTGCTATATTCATATGTACACATTTCAAATCTCAAGTTATTATCTTGTAGCTAGTTGTGGGTAAACAATATCTATAATTGGTAGCTTAAATTTATGTTGTGGTGAACATCTAAATCGTGCCTGAGCTTGGTATGAAATAAATCATATGCTCCTTTAACATGAATACTATTTTGAATGGGCAACAAACTTTGGTGAATTCCGTACTCGTGCGAAAGATGCGCAACTGCAAAGCATGTCCTTGGTATCAAAAAGAAAAAAAGAAGATATTGATTGTTAAAGACTAGGTCAATTTTCCACTTGACAAAATGGAGTAGGTTTTTTGAAGACATATGTGACAGATAAACTTTAACCATGGGCACAGTGGAACATCAGCACAGTTTTTATTCCTTGGAACTAATAGGCCCGATGAATTCACCAGGATTGACGACCATAGGAGTGCAAAAAAAAAGGTCAAAAATGGGATTGTAAAAACTCGTAATTGGCAAAAATCTGGTGAAAACCCATAGACAGTCCTCAATGTATTGATGACTAATAGGCTTCTTGGCTTAGTGGAGAGACTATAAGTGTACATCACAAATGTCCAAGGTTCCAATCTCACTTACCCTCCCTGAAAGCAACTAATGCACAGTTTGGACAGACCATTTATCAGTGAAAACATCTTGCACAGTAGGAATATGGGATCATCCAAACTGGCTTGACTGAAGCTAACATGAATATGAAATAAGGGCCCTGGTCTAGTGATACATCTTAACGTACAAAAATGAGCCCACAAAAAGTTATAAAAAGAGGGGATGGTGGTTCAGTATATATTCTTCATTGGATCACACAATAACTATTCTAAGGATGAGGATGCGTTCCCCGTGAGAAAGAAAGTAAGCATGTCCATCTAATACCTAGTACTTTAGCATAGGCAAATGGTAAAACATAGAAGACAACATATTCTTTTTATTTGCATTGAAAAGAATATAAAAAAGAGAACTAAATTCCCCCCCTTTTTTTTTCTGTCTCCTAATTGAAAACCATTGTTAAAAATAACGGATCGGTGACCCAAATCAACCTCACCCATACCTGTGTCTGATCGGCGTGTCCGATCGGAGAATCAGTCACATCGGTAAGTTTTGTCCCAAAAGCTTTAAAAAAAATCACAATAAATCTCTAAAAACAGTGTTCTTGTAGTTGCAAAAAGAAAGTAGGAGTGGTGCATTATGTACTTTCATTACTTTGTAAAAATAAGTGAATACTGAAATGTTGTTTTTATATCTGGTTGTCTGTATAACTATTAATTATACTATAGTGGTATAATATTACATCAAAATAATTTAAAAATATTAGAAAATACTTTCATATTATAAAACTAAAATATAATTTCTTATATAAAGTGAAATTATATAAAAGTAAAACACTCATTAATTCACTTTACTCATCTAAAATTATCACAATCTAACTGATTATAATATTATATATTGAAATTAAAATTGTTGGTTTATATTTTATAATTATTTTACTATACAAATAGAGCAAATCTAAAATGTTCTTATAATATCATCTAATTTAAAAAAAATTATTTATAACAATTAAAAAAAATTTGTTGACCCCTAGTTATTCACATCTTACATGACATAATTGGCCAATTTTTAAATAAAATATTTATTAAAATTTTTTTTTCCCAATCTATTGAATGAATATATTTTCTCACAATAGAATATATTTCCTAATAAAATCCGCAATTGTGAAACATTTAATAAAGTCAAAACGTTTATGCATAATAAAGTCCAAAAGGACTTAAGGTGAACGTTAATACAAAATAGAATTGTTTCAAATTGAAAAGATGTGGAAAAAAAACACCCCAATAAAAGTACTTTAATGGATACGCGCAAGGGTGAGCCAAGGGTCATGCATTTACTTGGGGAAGTGAACCAATGGGAGAATGGAGTCACGCGTGACGTTGGAGTTTTTGAAATTTGAAAAGCCAAATTAGGAGCCTAGACGTAGTCTATGTTGAGGCATGAGGTCCCTAACGACCAATAACAACGCATAATCGAGGAAGTTAAGGTTGTATTGGTAACGACGGTCTCTCTCACTCCCTCGTTTGTTACATGGCCATGCGTTAAGAATATGCTATGTGTTTAATAAAATTTGATAACATTTATCTAAAAATAAAAAAGAAAATAGAATATACTATGTGAAGGTGAATACGATAATGGGCCATGCTTTAATAGACGTTTAACCAAATTACTTACAAGGAAAGTAGGTTAACCCATATTTTTTTATTTTATTTTTTTTCTATTAGTAGGTTAGGTTAGTACTCAAGCTTAATCGGCAATGCCTAAGCAGTGTGAGATTAAAATCCTCAAATCCCCCTCCGAGCACAGGAAAACCCTAGTAGAACAATCCGAGGTTTTTTTTCTTTCAAAAAACAGGAAATAAAGCATCGTCTGAGGATGTGGACTTCGGTCGTCCTAAAACTGAGTTTTGTTCAGTTCAATGAGTGGTCCAAGATCCCCATCACCAAACTATTATTTTTCTCAAAAAAAAAAAAGAAAGAAAGAATGGTTTGAAGATGGGTTCCTCCGATTGCTTGGACCTCATGAGCAGTGGCTCAAGATAACTCGGTAATTTTAAAGTTAAAACAAAAGCATGCCATGCCTTTGTCCCATCAAAAAAAGGGCCACAGGGTAGAAATTCCATCCGGCCTATGTTTTCCATATCCCCGACCCATAGTGTGGAAATATCAAAAAGATGAATCCAAATATTAAATTTTGAGCAGACTAAAGTCCCCATTTTTGAACCGCTCTTTATTTCTTTTTTTTCTTTTTTTTTTAAAATAGCGGTTTGGGGTCTCCATCTTTAGACCGTATTTTATTTAGCAAAAACAACAATCTGAAGATGGAGACCTTTGACTGCTCTCTGAACTGAGCATAATTCAATTCTAGAGCGGTCCGTCTGGACTGAGCATAATCCAATTCTAGAGTCTTCCAAAGTCTCCATCCACACACCACACTTCATTTCTTATTTTTTGACAAAACAACAATTCGAGGATGTGGACCCTCAAACTGCTCTACTAGGATTTGATGTATTCGCAAGATGGTCCCAGGATTTTGACCTCAGACCGCTTAGGCCTTGCCCTTTTAACTAACGAAAAAAAAAACAACACACAGTGATTGACCTTCTTTGTAATTTCCACCGATAATATGATCCTTTCGTATTTTAGATAATTATTTCGAGTCTCTATGTAATCTATTGTAGATGTTTTGTTGTTGTTGTTTCTGATTAGGATGAGCAGGCAGTGCCACAGGCCATATGGATGCTTCTAAAATACCCAAGTGCCTTCGACCTTGTCATGTGAGACATCTTTTTTCCACTCCAGGAGGGCTTGATCCTCCTCAAAGCAATGAAGCTCCAACGCGACCTCCCACTCCAGACCTTAACCTCTGTCCTACGGAGGAGAACAGAACATAGTAGAATAGGATTCGATAGGAAGGACTGTGCAAGCGCCATCGGCAAGACCGTAGCTCCTTCCTCCGCTTATGGCAGTGCAGTTGTCGAGACGAAAAAATTGGAGGCTTCTAGTTGAACAACATTCCAAAAATACTCCATAGTCCATACACACATTCTCTCTCTCCAAACCAACAGGATATCCAAATGGTAGTTAGCCTCTCTCTCTCTCCCCACATCAAGTTATCATAGTGTAAAGTGGGATCCCTTAGGCAGCCTCTCTCTATCTGACCACATGAAGATATCTGTGTAAAGTGGGATCCCTTAGGCAGCCTCTCTCTATCTGACCACATGAAGATATCATTGTGACAAGTAGGTTCCCTCCCTCCTCTCCACCCCCCAATAGTTTGGGCGGGATAAATTTCAAACAAACAAACAAAAAGAAGAAACAAACAAGGAAAGATAAAAAAAAAAGAATAAGGAAAATTGTTTCATACGGGCTAGACTGCATTTCTACAATATGCAGTCCAGAGGTATAAAGCATCCATCTTAAACTAAAAACAATTGTAACTAACGGTCCAAATGGTTTCTTAATATAAGTATTATTTCCAATTTTCAATTTTTTTTTTTTTCTTTCAAATTCATGATTTCCATGTTAAATATAAAAGTTAGCATCAAATTGTATTTAAAAATATATTTATTGCCAAGCCCACATTTCTACAATATACAGGTTGGCCACATAGAAACCATGTCAAAAGAAAGACACATTTAATCAATGATATTTGTGATCGGGGTTGTTGAATATCCGAATACCTGAAACTCCAATTTAACTGATCACCGAATATCACATACTCAATACCAAATATATAAAATCGATAATCCAATAATAAGCTCAAGGATCGTGTGCAACAATTTAATAAAATAAATTAGAGATGGAAAACATAGTCATGAGATAAAATTAGAGAGGAAAACCACAACACCAATTTATCATAGTTCACCCTGTAAGACAAGCCGACATCCACTATCAAAAGAGAAATTTACAAGGAATACATTATTACCTTCAACGGAGAAAGATTGATAAAAAAACATCACCAAGAATACCTTAAGATTGATAAAAAAACATCACCAAGAATACCTTCCTTGTAATCACCCAAAACGTGTGATTTACCCCGCTTTACTTCAGATGACCCAAGAACATGAGCAACACAAGCTCATACCATTTCTCCCAAAAATAGGACAAGAAAATTCTTCTTTACCTCTTTCCTTTTCTCAACACAACCCAAGGAAGCCCTGGCCCTTTTCTAGATAGAGAGAGGAGTTAAAAAACAAGAAGAATCGCGTGTGTCAAGAAGCCCCTTTGTTTTGGCTTTTATACAAGCTACCTAATTACAATGACCAAAAACCCCAAAACAAATGATAAAAGACAAAATCATCTAACATGTGATTTTTCTATCACCATTCAACAATCTCCACCTTGATAGTAAATCACCTACTTGCCTTGCCGATAATCCCCTTTTTACTTTTTCATGAAGCCTAGAGAATTTAGGCTTTATTCCAACTTCTCTAATGGAGCCGTCTTCGTGAACATATCCGCCACATTTTCCTTGGTTCCAACTTTCACCAAATGCACCAAACCATCTTCAACAACTTGTCGAACATAATGGTATCGAACTAGTATGTGTTTCGTTCTTTTGTAATAAACGTGATTCTTAGCCAAATTAATGACACTCATATTATCACAAAGTATTTTCATGGGCTTAGAATTGATACTGAATTCTCCCATAAGGCCTTGAAGCCAAACTGCTTCTTTGCTTGCTTCAGTTGCCGCCATGTATTCCGTCTTGGTCGTGGACAATGCCACCGTTGATTGAAGCTTAGACATCCAACTTACGGGTCCATTTTCAAACATGAAAACATAGCCAGTAGTTGATCTTCCTCTATCAAGATCATCGGCATAATTTGCATCAACATAGCCTTGAATGTGCCCCAAGCCTTTCCTAAATGTCATGGCATAATCGCTCGTGCCTCACAAATAACGAAACACCCATTTTGCACCTTCCCAATGAGCTTTTCCAGGATTTGCCATAAAGCAACTCAGGACACCAACCGAATATGCTATGTCATGTCTAGTACACACCATGACAAACATAAGGCTTCCTACAACACTTGCATATGGTACCTTAGTCATATTCTCTTTTTCATCACTTCGGACTTTGCTTGGAAGATAACTTGAAATGAGGGGCTAATGGAGTCTTCATCAGCTTTGCCTTGCTCGTGCCAAACTTATCAAGCATCTTTTCCACAAAGCTCTTCTGTGAAAGTGACAAAGTCTCACTCCTTCGATCTCTTTGGATTTCAATTCCAAGTATTTGTTTTGCCGGTCCGAGATCTTTCATTTCAAAACTCTTGCTCAATGGTGCATTGGGCTCATCAATCCTAGTCTTATCCTTGCATGCCAAAAGCATATCATCAATATACAAGACTAATATTAAATAATAACCATCATAAAAGTACTTTATATAAACACAATGGTCATAATCACTCCTATGATATCCAAGACCAATCATGAATATGTCAAAAGTCTTGTACCATTGTCTTGATGCTTGCTTGAGTCTATATATGGATTTCTTCAACTCGTACACTAACATTTCTTTTCTTTTTTCAAGAAATCCTTCCGGTTGTTGCATGTACACTTCTTCTTCAAGTTCACCATGTAAAAATGTCGTTTTTACATCCATTTGTTCAAGTTCCAAACCATGCAATGCAACAACCCCAAGCACCAATCTTATGGAGTTTAACTTGACAACCGGGGCAAATATTTCAAGAAAGTCGACACCTTCCTTTTGTGAAAGCCCCTTTACAACTAGTCTTGCCCTATACCTTTCCAAACTTCTATCAATCCCTTTCTTGATTTTGAACACCCACTTGCAACCAATCGTTTTTCTACTATTTGGCAACTCTACCAAATCCCAAGTCTTGTTCGTACGAAGAGCCATTTCGTCTTCCATAGCCTTCTTCCAAGATATGGAATCATCCCCTTCCATAACTTCTTGGTAAGTGTTCGGTTCTTCATTCATAACAACCAAAGCATATAGTACTTCAGGATCCACATAGTCCCTAAACCGCTTGGGTGGACAAATTACCCTTGTAGATCTTTTTGTCATAGATGGTGCAACTTCTTCATAGGAATTACTTGGTTCACTAACTTGCTCTTCTTCATCAATGACTTCTTCATTGATACTTGTAGGTGCTTCATCCGGCATATGGTATTCGCTAGATGATGAGACATAAGGTTGAAAATCAATTTCTTGGGTGTCATTATGAGATTCTTTCCTTTCTGTAATCTCATTTCCTACACCTCTTGTCAACAAGGATGACTCATCAAAATGCATGTCTCGGCTTGCAATTATCTTTCGAGCACTTGGATCCCATAACCGGCGTCCATTCACACCTTTGCTATATCCAACAAAACTACATTTCTTTTATTTTGGTTCAAGCTTATTTCTTTAGCAACTAGGAATTCAAACATAAGCATCACAACCAAAAATCTTTAAATCGAAATAATCACAAGGAGTTCCGGACCATATCTCTTGGGGTGTTTTCTCACCCAAAGCCGTTGAAGGTGATCAATTGATGAGATAACAAGCCGTCATCACATCTTCCGCCCATAGCTCTTGTTCCAATCCGGCATTGCTCAACATGCTTCTTGCTCACTCCATCAATGTGCGATTCATCCTTTCTGCAACACCATTTTGTTGGGGAGTGTAAAACGTGGTGAAATGTCTCTTGATATCTTTATCTTTACAAAATTTTGTAAACTCATCGGAATTGTACTCCTTCCCATTGTTGGTGCGAAGTGTTTTGTTGTGGCGCTCCGTAGTCTTCTCAACTTCTGCCTTAAAATGTTTAAAGGCCAAATATGAATCACTCTTTGATTTGAGAGTGAGCACCCATACCATCCTTGAGAAGTCATCTATAAAAGAAGTAAAATATAATGTACCACCATATGACATAATGGGTGAGAGCCACCATAAATCCGAGTGAAAATAATCAAGTATTCCCTTGCTTGTATGGCTTTCGGCTTTGAAAATTCATCTATGTTGTTTCCTATAGACACAATGCTCACAAAATTCGGATTCCCCAAATTTTATGGTAGGAATTAGCTTCATCTTCATCAAAATCTCCATACCCTTTTCTCTCAAGTGGCCCAACCTCCTATGCCATAAGCTTATACAATAGCTTATACAAGTTCCCAACTTTAACACCCTTGATCACAACAAGAGCACCATTAGATACTTTGATAACTCCCCCTTGTCCGGTGAATATATAGCCATGGGAATCCAATAAAGAAAGAGAAATTAAACTTTTCTTCAAGTCTGGTACATGTCGAACATGCTCAAGTGTACGGATACTTCCATCATATATCTTTAATTTCACCGTGTCAATCCCAACCATTCTACTACTTGAATAGTTTCCCATTAACACGAAACCATCACATGGTTCATATGAACTAAACCATGACTTGTGTGAACATATATGATGTGTAGCACCACTATCCAAAATCCAATTTTGATGGAATTCGGGATTGCTACCCATGGCATAAACCTCTTCTTCAATAAAACTGAATGTAGATTCCTTCACTTGATTCACCTAATTTTTGGACTCATTGGTTTCTCTTGCTTTTTCTAACTTTTATCATTTACTTTTTGTACAATTTTTTTTCATATGTCCCGCCTCACCACATCGTTAACAAACAAACTTGTTTTCTCGGCCTTTAGACTTAAATTGAGCTTTCGACTTAGATCTAGAAGAATTTCGAGAGGAGTTACCTCTCTCTCTTGAATGACCTTTTAAAAAGTGCACTTATGATTCCGATTCTCCAATATATGCCATTTTTTGGAGTTCATGGGCAAGCAAAAGTATTAGTCACCGTACTTAAGTCAAGTGAACCTTCTTTAGTACAACTTAATGTTGTTACTAAATTATCATAAGATTCCGGTAATGTACATAACAAACTTACCACCTTGTCCTCATCTTTTATTTTTTCACCAATACTATCAAGTTCACAAATAGTGTTATTGAAAGTGTTCAAATGATCAGAAACTTTTGTCCCCTCTTTCATCCTTAGAGTAAACAATTTTCTCTTTAATAGAATGCGATTCGTAAGAGATTTGTTTTGATAAACACTTTCCAATTTCTCCCACACGCCCTTTGTCATCTTTTCTCCCACTATATTGAATAAAACCTTATTTGCTAAGCACAATCGAATTGTAGCCTTAGCCTTAAGGTCAATTTCCACCCAATCTTCATTACTCATAGACTCCGGCTTCTTTTCCTTTCCGATTAATGTTTTGTATAACCCTTGTTGGACCAAAAGATCATGAACTTGAATTTTCCATATCTCAAAATCATTTTATCCATCAAATTTCTCCACCTCAAACCGATTACTCGCCATTTTCCAAAATATATTGCACAAAACCTTATGCTTTGATACCCATTGTAGGGATGTTGAGAACCCCTTAGCTTGCGGAACCGGGACTCCTAAATGCCAGGATCCCACCCAACATCGTGTACTAAAATGACCAAATACGAAGTAGATGAATACAACTATAAACTTAGTGTGAGAAATAAAGTAAACATAAAAGGCACACCACAACAGTACACGATTTACGTGGTTTACCCCATAGGGCTACATCCACGGCCTCAGCAACTAGAAATCCACTATCACAATGAAGTTTACAATTTTGAGTTACACGAGATAATACATATCTCTAAACATCGGCAAAAGACCATCACCGATCTTCCTTTCTAAACCCGCTCTCCCGACTGAGCAACACGGTCGATCAACATCCTCTTTCCCACCACTGGAAAGATAACACTGAGAACAATATAGAGAGCTTCTCTCTTTAGAAGTGGAAGTTAACCAACCCAAAACTCATGGGAATACCGCTTGATTTCCATAAATCCCAAAGGGGTGACCCTCAAAAGGATGAGTATTATGTCTTCCTTCACTCTCTTATAAAGATATCACTTTCTTACTTCTCAAAAAAATCAATTTTATATTTCTCATAATACCCTAATCTTTAGAAGAAAATATGTGTATGGTGATTTAGCTATCACCAAACCCAACAGGGGTAAAAAAATCTACCCAACCTAGGTAGTCGGCCCTTGGCCTAGCTGAGTAATTCAGCTGAGTCTTGGCCTTATTAAAAAAAAAAATGTTGAAAATAATAAATTTGTATTAAAAATAAATTGAAACAAAAAAAAACTTAGAGATGTAGAGAAAAAATCGATTTGGAAAAATCTGATTTATAGTTTGGGATATTTTAAAAAGGGATTGTCTACAAATTGAAGTAAATAAAGAAAATAAACAACAATACCATTCATAGTTACGTCTGAGTGAATAGTACCATGAATAATACATGTGAATAATAAATAAAGAAAATCCTAAAATCCTACGAAAACTTAAATCCTAAATACTAAATTCTAAAACTAAAATCAAAATATACATCTTTTAAAATTGATGCAAGACGGAAATGTGGGAAGTGAAATCCACCATTTTTCTGAATCTTAAACAAGTAAAATCAATAATAATGGAGATAGAATGTGACTGTAAATCAAGCCAAAATAAAAACTTTATTTGTTTCATAATTGTATATGGATAAAGAATATGGTTGTAAGTCAAGCCAAGAGAAGAACTTTCTTTTTTCATAAAATAAAATTTCTCATAATATAAACCTCTCAAAATATGACATCCAACCTTTTATAAGCCTATAAAACCTTAATTTAACTTGAGATCGAATAAATATTTAAAACTCCTACCCTTAAAACAATACTAAAATTCTAAAAATACCCCCTGGTGAAAAATAACATGTGAACAATAACTGTGAATAACACCAAGAATAGTATTTGTAAATAGTAAATAAGGAAAAAAAAAACCCCTAAAATCCAAAAAAAACTTAAAATCCCAAAAATAAATTCTTAGACTAAAATCAAAATATACACCCTTTAAAATTGAATAAAAATTAAAATTAAGTATAAGTTTGCCTTCCATCAAAGATGTAACATATTTAAGACTTTTTCTTTTTTTTTTCTTCATATCCATGCATCTTAAGGTTGAGATGATCAATTGGAAGGTCTTCTAGTTTCGGAACACTCTTCTAGAAATATTTGAGGTAGACCTTACTTCAATTGTATAAGGTTGACACCTTGTATAAACTTCTTCGATTCTTCCATTTAGACAAATAAAACACATCTTGTAGCTGCATGTACCATTTGAGTGGTCGAATGGAAAGTGTGCATGTGCAACGATATCCATTTATTGCATTACCTATTTGAACCAAGGTTTAAAAAAACGGATCGGTGATCCGAATCATCCTCACTTATATCGGTGTCGGATCGGTGGATCGGATCGGAGAATTGGCCAAATCAGCAAATTTTGTCTCAAAATATTTTAAAAAAATCACTATAAATCTCTAAAAATCGTGTTTTTTTAGTTTCTAAAAGAAATAGTGACAATTGTGTTATGTTTTTTCATTATTGCGTAAAAAATATGTAAATGCTGAGAATCTGTTTCATGTCGAGTGTTTGTTATCTGTAAAAATCATTTTATAATCAAAATAAAAATTAAAATGCAACATGACAACAAAATGAATATCTCTAACTCAATTTATTTATTTTATTATTATATTAACACTAGAGTTTTGATTTTTGAAAGAAGATATATGGAATAAATTTAATGTAATTAATTAGTTAGAATATTTGTTTATAATGGGTGCGGTTTGTATAGAGCCTAGGCTCTAAACAATCAAATTAGAGCCTACCTTCAAATAGTGTCGAGAAATATGGTATCAACACTCAAAATCTTTGTGATCACCTTAAAATATATTTTCATCTTTATTTATAAAATTTAAAGCTTCAAAATTAGTGTCGCTCGACATATCTATAAAAACTTGAAAATCTTGAAAATTGACGGCCTAAAAATGTATTACAAAATACACTATTTTCATAACTTGAAATCCGTTTTTTCTCGTGTGCATGCATCTTGATGTCGAGATGATCAATTTGAGGATATTTGGACATCAAAACAATCTCTTCTAGAGAAATTTTTGATGTAGGCTCTAATTTGATGGTTTAGAGCCTAGGCTTTATATAAACTTTTCCCTTTTTATAATTATATGTAATTAAAACTTAAACTATATGTATTATTATTTTTGGTAAATTATAAAATAAATAAATAAATATTATTAATCTAAAAAAATTTATTTTATTGATTGTTTCATGTAGATGAATATAAGCAAGAGAGATACAAGCAATAAAAAAAAGTTAACGAACTTACCCTTTTTTTTTAAATAAAGACTGAGCAAACTCCTAAATTATGTATTAAATAAACGTTACCATTGACAAATTTGCCCTTGTTGAAATATGGAAGAAATCCCAAATCAAAGAAGGTGGGGAGAGCAACCCCACTATAAAACGGTGTTGTCAGTAACCCGTGGTGCGTAGGTGGTCGGCACAGCATTGTTGGCGTTACTGTCTCATGGGGCATGTGATGAGATTCCCCCCGTTAGCATATTTTTCATAAAAAAAGGTTCATACTGTAGCGACGCCATTGCATTGTTACAATAGCGGATCTTGTTTTATTAACGGATCCGGAACAGATTTGTGACACCCAATCCAAATCGTCTTGGATCAGGTCGTCGATTTTTTTATCCGGAACGTTACTTGTGATACCCGATCCAAATCGCCTTGGATCAGAATGTCGATTGTTTGAACTCTGATTATGCTATCAATATCTCCAAATGCTTTTAAGGTCTCTTGGAAAACAATGAGTATTTTAAGTGTGGAGAAAACTAGTAAAAAGAAAACATTCTTTATCTGTTGAGATAACAACATAACTACATGCATCCTATCAATATCCTTTTAAGGTATCTGAAAAACAATGAGTACTTCAAGTGTTCAAAAAGCTTGTAAAAAGAAAACATTGGGGATTGATATGTTTAGATACGAGTCCTTCCATTATAGCTAACATGAAAACAGATATAAACTAAAATTCCCAATTAACAATTTAAAGGATTTATATCCAGAATAAATATGAGAGGTTTTAGCTGCAAGTTATACTTTTCTATTCTCTGAGTTTATCTCCAAGATTCAAACTACTGGGTTCAAAATACCTTACACTGTAGAAACGAAAAGCAATCTATGAAAACGAAAAAGAAGAAAAAAAACACAAAAGAAAGAGACAACCAACCACAACGCAAAGATATACGTAGTTCGGCAACGTGCCTACGTTCAGGGGAGATGATAGCTTCTTTACTGACAATGGTGAATACGGTTACAATAGCTCTCTTCCTCACGCCTCTTTGTTTTCTCTAATTACAAAGAGATCTACATTTTTCCCTTAACCTTGGATGAACCCCCGATCACAACAATATATATCGAGTCCCAGATAGATGGTACAAATTACCGAAATACCATTGTACGAATATATATCAAGTCCCAGATATATTGAACGGCCCTCCGGAGTTGTCCTTTTGACTCTACCTTGACAAATCTATTTCCTCAGAATATAAGACATCAATCCTCAACAATCTCCATCTTGGCTTGAATTCTGTAGAGCCGCTCTGAAGATGTCTTCATCCCTGTACCTCCATAAAAGTACGCGATTGCACCCCCACCTACCATGGGGTGCTTCCCTCACTCTCAACAATTAGTGACATTAAGCAAATCCAAGCAAAGCTTGAACTTCTCGGTAGTAACCAGCTTTGTAAGCATATCTGTAAGGATGTCATTCGTATGAATTTTCTTCAGGTGAATGATTTTTTCTAGTACAAGCTCCTTGATCTTGTAATATCTCACATCAATGTGCTTTGTCCTTGTATGAAACACTTGATTCTTTGCAAGATTTATAGCACTTTGACTATCATAATGCAGCACAATACCTTCTTGCTCTACCCCCAACTCACGAGCCCAACCACTCAATCAAATCGCCTCCTTTGCAACCTCAACTGCTGCCATGTACTCTGCCTTTGTCATAGACAAGGCAATCGTATGTTGAAGTACTGCCTTCCATGAAATAAGTCTACCTGTTAGTGTGAAGACATACCCTGTAGTAAACCTCCGCTTGTCTAAATCACCAGCATAATCGGAATCGACATATCCCACCAGTTCTGTAGAGTTTCTCTTCTTGCTGAACATAATTCCAAGATCTGACGTCCTGCTCAGATATATGAAAATCCACTTGATAGCATTTCAATGCCCCCTGCTAAGCTTACTCATGTGTCGACTAACAACATGTACAACATGAGATAAATCCGGCTTGCTATAAACCATAGCATACATGAGGCTTCCAACTGCGCTAGCATATGACACTAGAGACATCTGCTCTATCTCCTCATTCGTAGTGGAACACTGCCGTTCAGATAACTTGAAATGACTCGCCAATGGAGTGCTAACTGACTTGGCCTTTTCCATATTGAAAAGCTCCAATACCTTTTAACATATCTTTTCTGAGTTACTCAGAGTTTACCTGCACTTCTATCTCTATGAATATCTATATCAAGGATCCTATTAGCAGCCCCTAGATCTTTCATATCAAACTCAGAACTTAACATAGACTTGAGAGAGGTTATGTCATATGCATTCTTGACAGCGATGAGCATGTCATCAACATAAAGCATCAAGAAAATAAGAGAATTGTCATCAAGAACTTTAAAATGAACACAACAATCATACTCACTTCTCGAATAGCCAATCCGCACCATGAAATAGTCAAAGCACTTGTACCACTACATGGGAGATTGCTTAAAGCCATAAAGCGATCTCTTAAACAAGCAAACTTGATTTTCCTTTCAATCCACCTTGAAACCTTTAGGTTGCTCCATAAATATTTGTTCCTCCAAATCACCATAAAGAAACGTTGTCTTCACGTCAAGTTGTTGTAGCTTCCAATCAAACATGGCTACTAAAGCAAGTAATAGCCTTATTGAAGTGTGATTGACAATCGGAGAGAATATTTCATTGTAGTCCACTCTCTCCTTTTTTAGCACAGCCCTTTGCTATGAGCTTAGCGTTAAATCTCTCACAACCCTTTTCTATTGCCGCTTCTTTCTTCCGAAAGATCCACTTACACCAATCACCTTCCTTCCCTTGGGCTTCTTGACAAGCTCCTAAGTCTTGTTCTTTTTCAAAGACTCCATCTCCTCCATCATGGTTGTCATCCATTTATCACTATGTGTATCACTTAGAGCATCTTCGAAACAGTCGATTTCTCTAGTACCAACAGTTAGAGCAAAGACTACCATATCCTCAAAGTCATATCTTACAAGGGGTTTGTGAACACGCTTATTTCTTCCTTTTGCCAGACTGTAGGGTTCACCATGTAGTTGTTGCTGTTCTGGTATGCTGCTAGATAATTCTTCCTCTTCTAGTAATTCAGACTCTTCTAACTCCACCTAGACTGTCTATTTTTCTCTATCACTTTCATCTACTTACACACTGTCATCTTGCATGTTGATTGACTTCACCATGTGAGATTCATCAAACACAACATCCCTACTAAGCACAATCTTATGTGAATTATGATCCCAAAGCTTGAATCCATTCACTCCCTTCTCAAAACCGATAAAGATGCACTGCTTAGATTTAGAGTCTAATTTGGAATGTTGCCCACTCTGCAAATGGACATAAGCTGGACATCTGAAGATCCTCAGCATAGAGTAATCTATCGATTTTTCTGTCCACACTTCTTCTAGAATTTTGCAATCAATCGCTACGGATGGTGACCTGTTAACGATGAAACATGCCATGTTAACTGCTTCTGCCCAGAAGCTTTTCTTCAAATCTACATTCAATCTCATACTGCAAGCTCTTTTCAGAAGAGTCATGTTCATCCTCTTAGCCACACCAATTTGCTGAGGAGTTTCTGGTGTGGTAAAGTGACGTACAATCCCCTTTTCTTTACAAAATTCTAGAAATTCTCTAGACTTGTACTCCCTTCCATTATCTGATCTCAAGCATTCGGTTTCTTTCTTGTATTCCTTTCTACTTCTGCTTTTTATTGTTTAAACTTCGTGAATGCTTCACTTTTGTACTTCATGAAGTAGACCCAGACCTTTCTTGAGTAATTATCAATGAAGGTAATAAAGTATTATGTCCCACTCTTGGATTTGATTGATGAAGGCCCCCATACATAAGTGTGTACATAGTCTAGTATATCCTTGCTCGTATGAACTACAATTCTGACTCTAATCTTACACTGTTTGCCAAAAACACAGTACTTACAGAAATCTAGTTTACAGGCTCTGATACCTTTCAACAATTTTCTTTTATGAAGTTTCATCATACCTCGTTCACTCATATGCCCTAAACGCATATGCCACAATTTTATATCATCTGTGCTGGACTCTATATCTGTAGTTACAGAAGCTCTACCTGTAATTGTATTCCCTATCAACCTGTATAGGTTCCCAACCACCTGACCTTTCATGACAACCATAGATCCCTTACTAACCTAGAGCACTCCACCTATTGTTATATACTTGCAACCATTCGAGTCAAAGGCCCCCAAGGATATTAAGTTTTTCTTTAATTGTGGGACATGCCTTACAACTGATAAGATTTGTACTATCCTATCAAACATATTGATTTTGATAGTTCTTATTCAAATGATCTTGCAAACCACATCATTCCCCATTAAAACATACCCCCCACTATATGATTTGTAGGTTTCGAACTAGTTTTTATTTGGACACATATGAAAAGAACATCTGTAATCTAAAATTCAAGAATCAGTAAATTGATTCTTACCTGAAGATATAGAGAGAAGATCTCCATCATCTATGTCAAAGCTATTCGCCACGCTAACTTCATCAGATGCTTTTCCTGTTTACTGTTCCTTTTTATATCCTCCTTTATTTTAGGGCAATCTCTCTTCATATGACCTTCCTTTTTGCAATAGTAGCAGATAAACTTGCCTTTTCCCTTCGATTTTGACCGACTTCTGCTTCCAGACCTTCTTTGATTTGATCTCCTTTTATGACTCTCTTTGTGTTTTCCAAAAAAACCTTCTCGTTGAGATTTAATACTGCTAGTCTTCTTCTTTGTCTCATTTGACATAAGAGTAGCAGTGATTTCGTCCGTCTCAAGAGTCTAATTTTGGTACAGTGGAGTTGTAACTAGGTGAACGTATGATCTTAGAAGCAAAGCCAATAAAAGTAGGGCATTGTCTTCATCCTCGATTTCGACCTCAAGGCTTGCTAACTAGCTTATGATCTGGTTGAACTCGCTGAGATGTTCAACCAGATTCGTGCCTTCTTTCATCTAAAGAGAATACAATTGCTTCTTCAAGAACAACTTGTTCGTCAGAGATTTCGTCATGTAGATACTCTTGAGTTTTGTCCAAACCTCCGAAGCAGTTTCGAGGTCCACCACATAACGCAAGGCATCATCTGATAGATTCAGACGAATCGCGCTTACTGCCTTTTCCTCCATCTCTTACCGTTTTTCATCATCTATCTTTGTTGGTTTCTTTGATTTCCCTAGCAAAGCCTTAGCTGGACCTTGTTGTATCAAAAGATCTTTCATCCTTTGTCGTCAAAGAGTGAAATTGTTCTTTCCATTGAACCTCTCAAAGTCATACTTGACGCTTGAGCCATTTCTTGTCATCGTGATAGCAAACCCTATAACTCAGAATAACCTTGTTGGCTCTAATCTCAATTTGTAGAAACGAAAGCAATTCACGAAAAAAAGAAAGAATAAACAAACACAAAAGAAAGAGACAACTAACCACTACGCAAAGATATATGTGGTTCGGCAACGTGCCTACGTCCACGGGAGATGAGAGCTTCTTTACTGACAATGGTGAATACGGTTACAATAGCTCTCTTCCTCACGCCTCTCTGTTTTCTCTAATTACAAAGAGATCTACATTTTCCCCTTAACCTTGAATGAACCCCCAATCACAACAATATATATCGAGTCCCAGATAGATGGTAAAAATTACCGAAATGCCATTGTACAAATATATATCAAGTCCCAGATATATCGAATCTCATGTACGGACCTTCGGCCTTTCGAGCTTTTAACGGCCCTCCAAAGTTGTCCTTTTGACTCTACTTTGACAAATATATTTTCTCATAATACAAGACATCAATCATCAACATACACTTCCCATTTTTTAAGGGACAAGCATTTTCTCATAATACAAGACATCAATCATCAACATACACTTCCCATTTTTTAAGGGACAAGCATTTCTATGCTTCCCTACAACATAAAACTTATATGTTTCCCCTTATCCAGGCTAAGATGACACCAATCACAATGTCACGTCACTACACTATTTTAATTTTTAATTTTTTCTAAAAAGTATTTTGACACCAAATTTTGGAGTCTACTCCTCCGCAAAATGCGCAATTGTAAAAAATATAAAAAAATACTACCAATAAAATAAAATAACTAAAATACCCCTAAAGATTCAAGGGGTATTTTGGCCATTATATTTTATCAATTTTTTTAAAAACTTTTTTTTGTAGGTGCACCCCTTTGAGTAATATACTAATCCTATAAATTTCATATTCATACAATTTGTAAAAAACCTAAAAATAAAATAATATGAGGCCATCATATATATATATAA
>NW_006497083.1:2236261-2249847 GCF_000471905.2 Amborella trichopoda
GTTGGAATTTGGTGGGTGAAATGGAGGCAACAAATAGTACGATTTGCAAAAATGAAAGCTCAAACTCTTCTTGTTTTCATACATGCAGAAGCGCTATCTCGAGACGATATTTTTCACCCTTCGATATAATATTTGATGTGCATAAGAAGGGCAATTCGTCTTCGGGATATAGGAAAACATAGAGGTCTTTTACAATGTTCCTAAGCTCTATGCACCCAAGCTTGGAACCCATACACTACACCAGAGTCAAAGAGAGAGAGAGAGAGAGAGAGAGAGAGAGAAATCGAGTAGAGAGGGAGAGTTTAGCTTACTAGTTTGCTTACTGGAATTGCAGATAATGGTGTATTGAGAGGCTAAACAATTGTTCTAAGTCAGTAACTCGTATGGGTAGGAGGGCCCTTATTATAGAGCACCAAGAGGCTGCCCATTTAGTGTTATGGTGGTTACATACACTACTCAACAACTATAAGTTACTCTAACAGCTACAAATTATATACACTTGAACGGTTATATACACTGGATGGTTGTTGTTACAACCCTCCATCTCATCAACGGCTAGACGAACGTTGGATGTCCCACATGCGTCAACAGCTAGATGACAGGTGGATCTCCCTACGAGCTGGGCTCACAAAAAGATAATGAGCCACAAGCCCGACTTGCACACGTGCTTGGGAGAGGGGCGCCTCATACGCCTTGAAGGGTTATATACACTTGATGGCTGCTGTTACAAGCATCTATCTCAGCAACGGCTAAATAACCATTGGATGTCCCAGATGCCTCAACCTCTAGATGACCATTGAATTTCCCTACGAGTCGGACTCACAAAAAGATAACGAGTCACGAGCCTAACCCACACACATACTCGAGCGAAGGGTGCCTCATGTGCTGATGCAAGCATGCGCCATCAAGCACCCTTGCGCCCATGCCCTCGCCCTCGCCCTCGCCCTCGCCCTTGCACACACGCATGTGCCTTCTCTCTCCTTTGTAATTAGAGTATATTACATATGAATGTGTGTTATTAAATACAACTCAACAAACTCTCTCCGCTTCAATGTGGGACTCAAACCCACATCTTCCTCACTCTACAAATGCATTTTAGGAAAATACAATTAAACCAAAATGATGTTTTGAAATACACTTCAAGCACTTTTCAAATAAAAAATACAAACAATTTCATCTACTATTTTAAAATAATAAAACAAAACATAGGAAACATATTATTTGCATACCATGAAAGTGTCTTTCGATTTGAACTTTCATTTAGAGTGTACGTCCATCAAGTACTATGGTAGCGTATAGCTTTGAACCAGGTTGCTTATGTAACAGACCGATAGTACAACTCACAAACAATATTCAACTCTGGTGTCTTTTTAGCTACCAGTAGTTTTGGGCCTTGTGCTTATATTCTGATTTTATAAATGCTCTAGAGACAAGTCCATCTCATAGGAAGTAGCCTCACTTCCACAATTATATAGGTGTGTCTATCAAGAGTGCCCCTATATATAAAACACTCTGACTTATGTAGTCCATAGACAACATTAAGAGCATAGTTCATCCTACAAGCATTCAGGTCATCACTAGACTTATCCACCGCATAGATTTTCTTAGAATGGGTGTTTATTATATTTTGTCATCTAGTGACCAAACTAACCATACGTACAGTATGTTTTTACTACATTGAACTTAAAGTTTTTAGGTTACAAAAGACTAAGTTGGGTTCCTACTGTACATGATTACTCAATGGAGTCTAGCCCCATTCGTTTTGACATCTTACTAATGTCATCTCTTGCAAGGCCTTTAGTTAAAAGGATCAGCCAAATTTTCTTTTGATCTTACATATTCTACACTAATGACTCCATCCCTAATTAACATTTTAATGGAGTTATGCCTTCTCGCAATATGTGTAGATTTTCCATTATATACATCATTACAAGCTCTCGCAATAGTAGCTTGATTATCACAATATATTGTTATTGCAGGTCTTGGTTTTGACCATATAGGAATGTCATCTAACAAATTATTTAGTCATTCGGTCTCTTTGCCGGCAAAGTCTAAAACAATAATTTCAAACTCCATTGTACAACATGAAATACACATTTGTTTATTTGACCCACCATGATATTGCATTACCCGCTAATACAAATATCCATCCAGATTTTGATAGAGAATCTTGGATTTCATTATTCCAATTAACATCATTATACCCTTCCAACACTCCAGGATAACCCACATATATTATGTCATAAGTCATAATTCCTTTTAAGTATCTTAATACCCGAGATATAGCATCTCAATGCTCTTTACTTGGACAACTTGTATATCTAATAAGTTTGCCAATTGCATATGTAATGTCAGACCTCGTGCTAGTCATTGCATGCATCAAACGACCAATTACCTAGCATATTCAAGTTGAGATATACATCTTTCATTATTTTTCTTTAACTTAATATGATGATCTATAGAAGAAGAGACTGGCTTACTATCAGTATACTCAAATTTATTAAGTATTTTCTCAATATAGTGAGATTGAGTCAAGATTAATATTTTTTCTTTTCTCACTATTTTGATACCAAGTATCACATCAGCCTCTCCTAAGTCTCCTTCATATCAAAATTAGATGCGATGAACTTCTTAGTTTCCTCGACAATTTCTAGATTAGAGCCAAAGATATGTCATCCACATATAAACAAATTATGACACGTAAATAATTTATTTTCTTACTATACACACATTTATCAGCCTCATTTATCTTAAAACCATTTGACATCAACACATTATCAAATTTCTTATGCTGTTGTTTAGGTGCTTGTTTTAGTCCATAAAGATATTTAACCAATTTACAAATTTTTTTTCTCATGATCTGGCATTACAAACCATTTGGGTTGTTCCGTATCTATTTCATTATCTAAGTCACCATTTAAAAAAAACAATTTTTACATCCATTTGATGTATGACAAGATGATTGGTAGAGGCTATTTCCAAGAGCAATGTAATAGTAGCCATGCTTGCCACAGGTGCATATGTGTCAAAATAATCAATGTCTTTTTTTTGTTCAAAGCCTTTAGCAACTAATCTTACTTTATATTTATTAATAGAACCATCAAAATTCATTTTTCTTTTAAAAATCTATTTACAACCAATGGGTTTAGAACTTGGTGGAAGATCTACTAATTTCCAAGTGTTGTTAACTATTATGGAATCTATTTCAATATTAATAGCTTTTGTCCAAAAAATTGCATCTTGAGATGCCAAAGCTTCATTTAGAGAGATGTAGGATCGTCCTTCACATTTGAGACTATAGGTGATGAGTTCAAAATTTTATTTTGATTAGCCTCAACAAGATAAATAAAAAAATCATGTCCAAAGAGGTAAGATGGGTTACCTCTAATTCTCTTACTTCTTCTTGGTTCTATTATTTCATTATTATTATGTTCTTCATCAACATTATGATCATTTTCTAGATTATTTTCATTTTCCATGCTACTTGATTCATTCACTTCACTTTTACAAGTGAGATTTTCAAAAAATTCAGCATCTCTAGATTCCAAAATTGTGTTAGAATTTAGATCCAAAAATCTATTTTGATAATATCCCAAAAAAATACATTTAGATGTTCTAGAACCCAATTTATTTCTTTTAGGATCTAGAAGTCTAACATATGCAAGACAACCCCATACTTTGAAAAAAATCAAATAAAGTTTTTTATTAAACCAAAGCTCATAAGGGATCTTATCACTCTTTTTATATGAAATTCTATTCAAAATAAACTATGCAAATAATAAAGTTTCACCCCACAAATTCAATGGCAAAGAAAAAGAAATAAGTATTGCATTTACCATTTCAACTAAAATTCTATTTTTCCTTTCCACTAATCCATTTTGTTGAGGGGTATAAAGAGCAATTACTTGATGAATAATGTCATTATTTTCAAAAAATTCATTAAAATCATTTGATAAATATTATCCTCATCTACCACTTCTAATAATTTTGATTTTTTTGCTAAGTTGATTTTCAACTTCTGCTTTGAAAACTTTAAAATTTTCCAAAACCTCTTATTTATGTCTAAGCAAATAAACATAAAAAAATCTAAAAAAATCATCAATAAAAAAAATCTAAAAAAATCATCAATAAAGATAATAAAATACTTTTTATCACCTCTAGTAAGAACATTATTTAAATCACGTGCATCACTATGTATAAGTCATAGCAATTCGCTATTTCTTTCAATTGAAGGAAATAGTTTTCTAGTAATTTTAGTTTGTACACATACTTCATATTTTTCTTTAGTTAATTCATCACAATTAGAAATCAATCCTAATTTAACCAAAGATTTAATAGAAGTATAATTAATATGTCCGAATCTCATATGTCATACATTACAAGAAGTAACAATATACGAAGGAGACTTATTCATTTCATTAACAAGATCAAATTTGAACATCTCATCACGTGAGTATCCCTTGCCAACAAATATACCATTTTCGGTCAAGATGAGTTTGTCAGACCCAATGACCATTTTAAGGCCCTTCTTGACCAAAAATGGTAAATCTGTGGGGTGAAGCTTTATTATCTACATGCTTTATTTTGAATAGAATTTCATATAAAAAGAGTAATAAGATCCCTTATGAGCTTGCCCGAACTAAACTTTAAGGTGAGTACTTTGCCCGAACTAAACTTTAATTTCATTATACCCTATCCAAGCATATTTGACATAACTTGGGTTCCCAGTTGCATAGAAATACCATCACCCATTAGTTCAAAAGTCTTAAACATATCTCGATTGTTTGACACAGTGTTTTAAAATGCGGGATGCGGCCCTGATGCGGTGGGGGGCCAATGTGGCTCGGATGCAGGTGCATCGCGATGATGCGGTCAATAAATGTAAAAAAATCCTAAAAAATCTAAAAAAATAAGTTAATGCATAGAAAAAATATGAATGTGATACATATGATAGTAGGTATTTTAGTTTAATGATTAACTTCAAAACTATTAGTTGTCAGAGATTCTATATCCAGTTATCCACTATCCCCTGATAGAAACTAAAAACTTGAAACCAGCATTATAAAGCATTCAACAATCAATAACCATCAACACAAATTTGCACCATAAGCACAACTATAACTAAGCACAACCATCAACAACCATAAGTACAACCATAAGCACAAAATAATGATATTACAAAATACAAATCAAAAGTCAAGCTCAAGAAGAGTTAATAGTTAATAAATAATAACTTAATACAATCATCCATTTTGAGAGTCAAGTTTAAAATTTGAACTTCATTTTTTCAAATATCAATCAGACAAGTCATCTTAAGAGTCGTCATGCGCATCATCAATATCATCCTCGACGACCTCCATGTATTCTTTTTCATTGGTCTCCTCTGAGTCAGCTTCCTCCTCAACCTCTGAAGCTAATGTGTGAATGAGACTAGACACAGCAGCTCCTCTACTCCTTTGTGCTCTAGTGTTAGGTCGATCTTCTTCATTAGCCCATATTGTTAGCTCGACATCAAACCATGTAAGGTCCTCACCCTCAAACACACACTCTTGTCTTGGATCCATGGTCCACTCACTTATGAAATCACCATCAGCTTCATATAATTGAATAGAGCTTCGTGCGATTTCCATACCTCTCCCTAAGCCGCTCGTTATACCTCACATAAACCAAATCATTCAACTTTTTCTGCTCCAACCTATTTCTTTTTTTTGTATAGAGCTGTGGTAGAAATTTAAAATCAGATAAATTAGAATTTTAGATTAGAAAATTGAAATTTAAGAAATAAGGATTAAGGAATAAGGAGTAAAGGACTTACATGCTCAAATGCACTCCAATTGCGCTCACAACCTGATGAGCTACATGAATAGCAAGACGTTGTAGATTTGGTGTCTCTCTTCCAT
Source organism: Amborella trichopoda (assembly GCF_000471905.2). Next base: position 2,242,162 of record NW_006497083.1, read on the forward strand.
GTAATGCCCACCATACAGATGTATAATATTTTATAATTTAAAATATAGTTAAAAATTAAGGGTATAAAATAAACAATGGAACTATACATAAAGTAAGAGACAAGTAACATTATTTTTAGGCTTTTAGCCTTTACCTGAATTTGTAGTGTCCCTATTTCGAGTGGCAATATCTCTCCCAAAGTTTTCCAATACTAACTTGAACTTAATTAATTCATGGCTCTGGATCTCACCTGGATATCTTTGTCTGGCATTAACCTTTCTAGCAGATCTAAGAACCCACCATGTATTACACAATCTGACTCAATGGATGGGTGCTTGTAGTGAAGAGATGGGTTTAGAAAATAACCGGCAGAATGGATGTGCTTGTGAAGGTTTAGAAAATAACCAATTGAATGGAGGTGCCTGTGAAGCTGGGTATCCCATCTCCTATCAATAATTTCAAGTATAGCCTTTCACATATTTTCATCATCTTTTAAAACATCTTTTATTTCAGCTCTTGCCCTAATCATTGCCTCATGTATGTAGCCCATGACGGGCTTCGCATCACCATCAACCAGTCGAAGCACTCTTACTAAAGGGCGAGCTACCTCCAATGCAATAATTATTTGACTCCAAAAAGATGTATTCAAAATAATTTTTTCAGCCTTTCTCCCATCCTTATGCTTTAACCATTTGCTTTGACTCCATTGCTCTGAAGCAAACATGGGCCTCAAGGCACTTTTTTGCTTGGCTAGGCTTCGAAGAGTGAAAAATGACATGGCAAATCTAGTGATACCCGATTTCACTAATTCACTCTTCTTTATAAAAGACCTCATCATGCTTATGACTATGGTGTGATTGTAAATAAATCCAACAAACATAGCTCTTGAAATCACCCCACTAAATAAAGATGTTATACTCATTTCCTTAAGCATAAGATTAACATAGTGAGTTGCACAAGGAGTCCAAAACATATGCTTCCTTTTCAAAGTCAAGAAATGCCCAACTGCAGCATAGTTAGCACCATTGTCCGTGATAATTTGTACCACATTTTGCTCCCCAACAAAATCGACAATCTCATACATCAAGCCAGATAAGTATGTACCATCATGTGACTTGTCTGATGCATCAATAGACTTAACAAAAAAAGTAATTGTTGGGCAGTTAACCAAAAAATTAATGAATGTCCTTGATTTCCCATTGGACCAACCATTACCCATAATAGTGGCCCCATATTTCTCCCACCCTTCTCTCTGAGAAATCAAAATTTTATTCACATCAAATACAATATCCTTCAACAAGGGCTCCCTAACCTCATGTAGTGAAGGAGGAATAAGTCTTGGGCCATATTGCCCAATTGCCTAGACCATACATGCAAAACTATCCAAAGTTATAGTATTAAAAAGAATGTCGGCCATGTAAATCCACTTTGCAATCGATTTACATACCGACTTCCTTTGTTCTTTCTTATATTTATTGTCAATAGTGGTTTGTTTTGTTTTTTTTTTCTCTCCTGAACCACAATTTCGGAGCTAGGGGAAAAAAAGAATCCATTGGCCCCTTAGAGAGGTGTTCTCAGCACTACCACTAATATTTATAATTCTCTCTCTTGAGGTTGGAGTATGAGTACCCATTTGCCTCATTGCAACTTCAGACATATCATCATCAACAACAACATCAAATAATTGCATATCATCAAGTAATTCCTTTCTTTTCTTTTTTTTTCTCTTTATCTTTCTTCAATCTATCCAAATATTCTCTATTATCCTTTTTTATATCATCTGTAGCTTGTGGGCATGCTCTTACATTCCCAGAAATTACGGCCAAATGCTCTTTTTGTCGAAAAATACCACCCATAAAAGTATTTCCACAGAGCAAGCATATCACACAATTTCAATGTTTCGATTTTTTTAGTTTAGCATATTTCCAAGCTGGATCCTTGTTACTAGAAGATTGGGAAGAAGACATTGCCCCAAAAATAAGTATAACAGTATTATTGTACAAGAAGGAATAAAAAGTTACAGACTCTGTGAAGTAGTGCTCGATTTCTTCACAGCCTTTGAAATCCCTAATTTCTTATCACAAATTCACCTTAACATCTCCAAATCAACAAATGAACATCCAAGTATCAAACAACTGCCAAATCGAAGATTTGGATGAAAAAAAAAATTTCGCCAAGGTTTTTTTTTCCCTCATTTTGATGCAAAAAGGCCACAAAAGTGGCTGGAAATCTTCGTTTAGGGGGGTATAATAACCCCCCAAATAGTTTCCCTAAACTTTGGAACTACAAATAGACCATTTTTACCCCCCCCCTCGGAGGGGGAAAAGCGAAAAACATTTCCGCGAAAACAGATGCGGCGTGATGCGAAGCGATGCAGGATGCAGCCATGATGCCTCCTGATGCGGCCGCATCTGTCAAAAGCGCATATGCGCCAGTTTGCAATGCGGATGCGAGCGCATCCCACATGATGCGACTGCATTTTTAAACACTGGTTTGATACATGTTAGTATCGACCCACCATCCATTATCTTTATCGATCATATTTACTTCGGTGACCATTGGTACAAATTTTACTTTAGTGGTCAAGTACACTTGATCTCTAGGCCTTTTGAACCCTTTCCAATGTTGACGCTCTCTTGAATAGTGTCCCGGTTTTCCACATACCTGACAAGTGGTTTTTTTCTTGTTGGCAATAGACTTTAGGTCCTTATAATTTTCATTATAGACCTTGGGAAAGAAAGGCTTATTGCTATAAAGAGCATTTGATTTTGCTCAACAAGGTTTGCATTAGAGTCAAAATGAATTGATTTTTTTTCGCTAAGTCTATTCTATTCTTCAATTCGAATAGATATTTGAAGTTGGACCAAATCGAGATCAACTTTCTTGTGTTTCATCGTCTTTTGGTACTCTCTTCAAGATGGGGGAAACTTATGAATTATAGAACCTACTAGGAGATATTTATCCAAAGATACCACAATCTTTAAGTTAAATGACTACAAGCTGCAACTCAAATATTTGAGAGAGAATAGATTTATTTTCAATGAATTTGAAATCTAAAAGGTTAGAGATTAGAAATATTTTGTTACCAGACTCTTCTGTGAGGTATTTGGTTTCAAGTAGTTTCCAAAACTCTCTTGCCTTACCAATGGAGGCATACATGTCATAGGTCGGGTCCGCCAAGGCATTTAGAATATGACCCTTACATATATAGTCATCATCCATCCATCTCTTGTATGATTGAGTTTATTCATCGGTGGAGTCATCCGATGGTGGCGACGGTGTAGGCGTTGACTCGGTGACTATGTAAACCACTTTGAGAGTGGTAAGTAAAAATAGAACATTTTGCTACCATCACTTGAAATTCAACCCGTTTAAGCGTTCAAGTTGAGTAAAATCATGATTCATAACCTTCAAAGAAGTCATGGCAGTCTTTTTTCTCTCACTCATGAGATATTGTCTTGAATTGTTGGAATTTGATGGGTGAAAAAGGTGCAGAAAATAGTACGATTTGCAAAAATGAAAACTCAAACTCTTCTTGTTTTCGGGCACGCATGAACGCTATCTCAAGACGATATTTGCCCCCCTTCAATATAATATTTGATGTGCATAAGAAGGGCAATTCGTCTTCGGGATGCAGGAAAACAGAGAGGTCGTTTACAATGCTCCTAAGCTCTATGCACCCAAGTTTGGAACCCACACACTAGACACCAAAGTCTTGATGCATTAGAGAGAGAGAGAGAGAGAGAGAGAAAATTGAGTAGAGAGAGAGAGTTTACCACACTAGTTTACTTGCTGGAATTGCAGAGAATGGTCTAGTGAGAGAGGCTACAAAATTGTTCTAAGTCTGTAACTCGCACGGGTAGGAGGGCCAAATGACCGTTGGATGTCCCACACGCATCAACAGCTAGATAACCGTTGGATCTCCCTACGAGCCGGGCTCACAAAAAGCTAACGAGCCACGAGCACTCACAAAGTGAAAAGTGCGTCATCAAGGGCCCACGCCCTCACCCTTGCCCTCGCAGACGCACACACACACACATGCACATGTACATGTACGTCACACAATTCGTGTCCTCCATACATGCGCCTCCCCTCTCCTTTGTATTTAGAGTATATCGTGTAGGAATACGTGTTCTTAAATACAACTTAACAAACTCTCTCCTCTTCAATGTAGGACTCAAACCCTTCGTCTCTCTACAAAGGTATTTTAGGAAAGTATAATAAAACCAAAGTAATGTTTTGAAATATAATTAAGCATTTTTCAAACAAAAAATACTAACCGATGAGAGGGGATGCATATATCTTTTATGTTGTAGGGAAAGTATAAAAACCTTTCCCTTTTCTAAAATCTTTGTACAATACTATAAATTGGGTTGTGTCCAATAGGTTGTCCCCCACATTAGTAAGTCTATAACCAATGGGAAAACTTACTATACTTCTCCATCCATATAAATTTTTCGTACATCACCCATCTCCCAACCGTCCTATTTGAATGGACGCTAAGATGGCCCCAATCCCAATGAAACTTTCAAGGGTATTTTATTTATTTTATTTTTCAAATTATATTTTCAATTTTTTTTAGCTGCATCATATTCATATGATTTGTAGAAAAAATTAAAAATAAAATACTCCGAGACGTCATAACTAGATCAAACAGTCAGTGGATCACTTGTGACATTATAGTTGAAGACATCCAAGCCATTCATTTAGATTGGAAGACTGGGGGACGGGGGATGTAAGAAAAGTATATATGGGTGAGGAAGCATAGTAAGTTTTACCATAACAAATTTCTAGATGGAAAGAATTACGAGGTCTCAGCTTTATTAGAATACTAAGCCTGGCCTTAAAAAAATCTGCTGAGAACCAACTTACAAGATAATAATGTCCCTTCATTATTTTAGAGTGCTGCCACATAAACACCATAAAACCATTCACTAAACTGATCTTGAATTCAGCAAGTGCATTAACTAATTGAGAATAAAAGTGTGCAAAAAAATAGTATATCATTTTGAAAAGAAATATGGTTGGGTTATGAAAGAAAACCAGTACATGATTCCTGCCTTCTTATACCTCGAGCTTCCTTTTCAGCTTTAGCACTAGTTTCAATGCTTCAAACAATGCCAAGTTAGTTTTTCAAAAAGTTGGTGTGTGAGACCTATGGGCGACCTCAAGAGACATGCTCCGTGTTCATTATTTCTCTTTTTGGGTATCTCTAGGTTGAATGAATGGGCCTGAGTTTTGGATGGTCAGGGTGGAGGAACCACTGAGTGACGTCACAGGTTCCACTCCTACCAACTATACTTCTAACATATCAAAAAAGAGATCTCTAGATGGAATGGACCGCCTCGTGCATGGAGTGGGCTAAGGATGTCTGGGTATAGGAAAGGCTGAGATCCAATAATTACAGCCACATCAGTTTCTAGGATACACAACTCCAAAATTACATTACCAACCAAAACTACTTATCAGATTTATGGGCTCCAGATTCCCTGGATGGGAGAAGTTCAGATGGGTTTGAGGGTCCTGGAAAGGGTTGCAAACAATGAGGGCATGCTTGTCTTGTTGGAAAGCACTTCCTCGGGGCCTTGGAAGAGTTCATTCCCAGAGAATAGCATAATGTCACCTGAGAAAGCACTTTCATACCTAAATAGGTATGAAGCGGCATTCTCGGAAAGTAAATAGCTAGCTGGGAAAGGCTGAAAACCCTTTACCCTATTGCTACAGTATCTTCCACTTTCCCATGAGACAAATGCATGAAAGCAGTACACAAACGGGAAAGAACCTTCTCAGAGAGTTCTATCCTGCGATATAAATGACTCTCAGTGAGCATATGTGGAAGCATAGGTGAAAGCCTTTCTCTCACATGTACAAACTAATAAAAAACACAGCACATGGTCAAAAGTGAACCCACCCTCCACTCAAGGAACCCACCCTCCACTCATCATCAATAGGAGTCACTCATGCTGTCCCAGATTTTTTTTATTGATATTTAATCCCCGAGTCTCTGATGCCCAAGTTATTTTGCTACAATTTTGTTACTGATTCCACATTTGCCGCTGCCCACAAATTAGCTTTTTCATCTTTGTTTACTTCTTATTATCTATTTATTAAACAAAATCGGAAACACCTTAGATTAATTTCAGTGAATTACATGGCAATCTTGGACATTTATCTAAAACAGGCACTCAATCTTTTTTGTGGTTTTCAACCCAAAAAAATATCTTTTTTGTGGTTTCCATGGAAAGTAAGTTCTGAGTTCTGTCTTTGGTAAGTGGCCTACTGCTAGTTTAGGTCCAACGATAACATAGCTCTCAATGTTCATGAGCTAGAACACATCTTGGCGATCATCATGAGACCCATTAAGCTTCGGTGTTCTGCTCTGTTTTTGGGTTTCTATAAGAATATTGGTTAGATACACAACATTTTCTTAATTTATTCACTGGCTCAGTCACACTTTTTCTATTTCTAAGTCTAAGAAATACAGTTTGAGCATGATACAGGCACTTACCAAGTATAGTCTGAGAGAGTCCTCTTTCAAGATATCCCCCATAGGCTGGTAGCATTTTCAGAGTAACAATAGATATGATCAGAGGAGATAATTGCTGAATGTTGTCCAGGCAAGAGTGCAATGTTAGAGAGCATCCACAGGTGAGCTTGAGATTGCATGAACATTTGTTATAGGTTCATGCACAAATTCTAATGACTTAAATACTTTTGGTAATATTTCATTTATTAACAAAATGATAAAGTTATCAGCAAAATTATGAAGATAGCAAAAACAAACAGCAAATTATGAAGATGGTAAAAACATAGAAAACGTTCTAGAACTTAATTTATGCCATTGTAGTTCATGCACTTGATACAATGTGGACTGATGTTCTAGTCTTCACAAAACTCCGCAAACATGTTTACCCAGATATCTTCAATTAGCATATGCTCAAGGATCAACTCACTTGTTGCCTCCAAGGTTGGATGAAGAGTCAATACAAGAAAAATAATTACTTTAAGTTGTCTGAGACCTGCCTTTATGGAACAAGTGAAAAATAAAGCAAAAAAGATTAGACTGAGAATTAACCTCTGTAGAATGAAACCAGTTTATAGATCCAGTAAACCAGGCAACTTATATGGTGTTCCATTTAACATCAATTCTAATTTTAGCATCAACCTGACAAAATAATAAAGAGCTACACTGATCTTACTTAATTTCCATCAGCTTTAGCAAGCATAACTCTGTACATTGGATCCCCACGATCAATCACGTGTTGCTCCCAATCTGACTGAACACTAAATGGATTATGTTTGAGCCATCCTTCTCCATCATACTCAACACCAATCCCATCTACATCAACCAAAAGCTTTCCCCTTCCATATCTTATAAATTGCTGTTTCATTCTTGTTGCAACTGATTTTATGTCAGACTGTAGGAATACCTTCATATGCAAACAAGAAATAATTCCACTTCTGAACAATGGACACCACAGAATCCTGAAATATTTAACTTCCAAAATGGATTTCAAGATTTTCTACAGGGAAATAATATGGTGAATAATTGGTTTGTACTTTACACTTTTTATTACTAATATAAAAGAAAATAAGTTGGCATCAGGGGTAAGTAGGACCAAAAGCGGTGACCCTTCTCTCCTCTTATTCTTCTTCATGTGACTCTCTCTCTCTCTCTCTCTCTCTCTCTCTCTCTCTCTCTCTCT
>NW_006497083.1:2250131-2307842 GCF_000471905.2 Amborella trichopoda
GTATTTTATCTTAATACCATAGCAGGATGTTTCAGGATATTTGTTTGAAACCCTGATGGAAACTGACCATGCGAAGGTCTCCAATAGATGTATGGCTAGAAACCCTAGACCCAGCAAAACAGGTATAGATTGAGAAACCCTAATGGTACGGTATGCTTCTTCTCATGGATTTTTTTGATGTGGCTCAAAACCCGAGATCTGAAAACTGATGGTCGCAGAACCTCTAGTTGGTGTGGATCGAAACCTTAGACCTGGAAAACCCATATCTTAATATTGATGGTGGCTAAAACCCTAGATCTGGTTTATGTGGATTAAAATTTCAGATATGAAAAATTTATATGGTGCATCAAACCCTAATTTCATGGTTACTTTATATCTGTGTCAAGTTTGTGATGTCGAACTGAAAACCCTAAAACTGGCTGGGACTTTTTGGTGCTTCAAAATTGGTCGTTGGGCTTCTATAATATACCGTGCCTCTGGTCATGAGTTTCAAGACTTATATTTTATCGAGATATCTTGTATGCATGGTCTCGGATCTCTTTGTGAAGTGAAGTGTTAACATTGTGTTAATCACGAGTGTTTTATCGAGATATATTGTTAATCAATATCAATCAAGTGGCTGTCTATATTAATCAGTGAGTGTTTTCTGGTGTGTATAAGCTATGTAGTAGCTGATATGTCCAATACCGGTGGTTCAAAGCACTCTTCTACCATCTCTTGTACTCTAGGTGTGACCTCTCACATGGGTATCCATGGAGAAAACCTCGGACTGCCGATTACAACTGTTAAAATTGATGGGATAAATTATCTGGAATGGGCACAGTCCGCTAAAATGTTTATTAGTGGAAAAAGAGAGTTGATATATATCAATTAAAAAATTATTGACAATGAAGAGCTAAATCCCTCATATGAGAAGTGGAAAACATAAATTTTGATTATAATATCTTGGTTGTTGAACTCAATGCTCCCATTGATTAGTAGGGGTTTTCTTTTTCTTCAGACTGCAAGAGAGATCATGGATTTGAACCTAGAACTTACTCCCAAACCAAGAACATGTCCCATGTATTAATTGAGGCAGGAGATATGCCATCTTCAATAGGAGGAGCAGTCTCTTAACAACATATTTCTCTTCGCTTCGCAGCCTATGGGAGGAGTTGGATCATTATCAAATGCTTAAACCAGGCAGTAAGCAAGATGGAATAAATACAATGAGCTTGGGGCACACAATCATATCTTTGTGTTTTAGGTTGGACTGAACCCCGAGTTTGACTTAGCTGGACTTTAAATCCTCAAATGAGGATAATCTCACCTCTATCAATCAATTAAATTCCTTACTCCAAAGTGAGGAAAGCAGAAAAACATGTCATGCTGCCTACAAAACCAATGGATCATTCGGCCCTTGTCCCAACCTCATTACCTCCAAGGAACAACAAGCGGGTGGACCTCGAAAATTTGGAAAAGGGGGTCCCTATCAAGGAGATAAAATTAAGTTGAAATGTGATCATGGTGGTAGAATTGACCACATTAAAGAGAATTCTTGGGATTTAGTTGGTCGACCAGCAAAATTCAAAATCTCCCTAAACAATTCAAAGCACATAATGCTTCATCTAATTGTGGACAAAAAATTATTAATATAGATCAAGCACTACCCAATGAAGCTCAACCTTCATATTGTGCCCAAAAGGAGATGATAACAGTTCCTAAGGAGGATATTGAGAGCCTCATCGATTGTTTGCATAGTTAGATGGCTCATCTACTACCTCTACACCATCCTTTGCCCACTCAAGTATTCATGCTTCTACTAATCATATCCCTCTTTATCAGTATGGACAATCCTAGATCATTGATTCTAGAGCTATAGATTATATGATTAGTATGCCCCCTTGTTTTCTCAATATTCTCTATGTTATGGTAGAGACAAAGTTAAAATTGTTGATGGATCCTTTTCTTCCATTACTTGAAAGGAACTGCAAAAAATTTCCCTCAATTGTCTCCATCATCAGCATCAGTTCTTCATGTTCACCCTTCTTTCAATAGTATTACCGAGAGTCTAAATTGTAGTGCACCTTCTTTCCTTCACACTGTGTTTTTCAGGACATAGATAAAAGGAAGACATATGGCAATGATCATGAAGCTAGCGTTCTCTATGTTATTGACTTGCCTACTAATCCTCAAGCTCTTTAGTCCAGCATTAATGTTAATAAAGATCGGATTTGACCGTGGCATCTCCAACTTGATCATTTGTCTTTTCAGTCACTGAAAATTTTATTCCTGAGTCTTTATTTCTACTAGTGGGTCAAAGCTTCAATGTGAAGTCTGTGAATTTTTAAAACATTGTAGAAACTCTTTTTTGTACCAATAACAATAAAAGTATTGTTCCTTTTGTTATTGTCCATTCTGATGTGTAGGGTCCCTCTACTATTACTTCTATTTTTCGTTATCGGTGTTTTGTTTCTTTTGTGAATGATTACTCTCAGTGTATATAGGCCTCTCTTATGAAGACCAAAATTGAAGTTCCTAATATCTTCAAGCTCTTTCATATGATGATCCATAAACAGTTTGATACTATAAGTGATGGTACTTAGGTCTAATCAAGGTGGATAGTACTGCAATGGTAACTTACTATCCTATCTTGAAGGACATGACATAGAATATTAGAATTCTTGTTAATATACTTCGCAACAAAATGGGGCAACTGAAAGAAAAAATAGACCTCTTGAAAATTAGCCATGCTATTCTTGAGTATGAATGTGTCCAAGAAATACTGATAAGAAGTTGTACTTACTGCAGCCAACCTCATCAATCAGATGCCTTCTCATGCTCTAGACTAGAAATTTCCCTTTAAACTTTTGTGTCCAGATTGTCCACATTTTAATATTCCTCCTGAAGACTATGGTTGTATTTTCTTTGCTCATGTTCTTTATCCAAATCATATAAAGTTGGACCCTAAATCTCTTAAATGTATTTTGATCCAATGTTAAGGGAAGAAATTTATTTTGAAGGATGTAACCTTCTTTGAGTCCACACCTTTTCTCCTTACCATTCTTCATGGGGAGCAGAGTTTGGAAGAGAGACCTCATGTTCCCCTTCATGTTCCCATTTTTCTAATTCTGGCGCTTAGGAGGATAGTAGGGGTTTAGCATTAGGATATTGTAAGTTAGGAAAAAAGAATTAAAAGTCTACACTCGACAGAAACAAAAAGAAGTGGAAACCACCACAACTGACATGCCTCTAAGCCGGTTACAACTTTGATCCAGGTAATTCTAATTCTAATTCCATCAGTTCTCAATGTGGTCCATTGCAATACAAAAACGTAAATGCAGTTGGACTAATCTCCCGATCAACAATTTTATTTCTTATGAGTCCTTGTCTCCTTCCTATCATGCTTTCGTGTCCTGTTTATTTTTATTTCTACTCCTTCCAATGTTACGAAGGCTTTAACTCATCCCATGTGGAAGGAGGCTATCTGTAAGGAGATGAGGGTATTACTCAAGAATAGGTCTTGTGAACTGGTAGACCCTCCCAAGGGGTAGAAGTTGGATGGCTGAAAATGGGTCTACACCGTGAAGCACAAGGCTGATGGTACTATTGACTGATATAATGCGAGATTAGTTGCCAAGGGGTTTACTCGGACCTATGGACTAGACTGCCAAGCAACACTTGCCCCTGTAACAAAATGAATTCCATTTCGGTGCTTTTGTCTCTCGCTACTAACCTAGAGTGGCTCTTGCATGAATTGGATGCCAAGAATTCATTCCTTCATGGGAGTTATAGGAAGAAGTGCATAGGATATTCGACCAAAATTTTGTCCTCTTGGATGTGAAGTAAAAGTTTGTTGCTTGAGAAGGGCTATTTATGGACTAAAATAGTGCCCTTGAGCTTGGTTTGTGAGGTCCAGTGGTGTTGTCCATAGAATGCGTATATTTGATGTCATGCTAACATACCTTATTTGTCAAATGTACCTTGTTTCAACTTCAAATGATCTTAAGCAAGCAAGGCATGACAGAAATCTATGCACTATCTTGAAGGGAGTGTTATGAATAATTAATTTTTTATTTATTTCTTTTTATATTTAACTCCCTAAGGACTTATTTGTCTTTTCCATTACTTAAGGACAGTTTAGCTTTATGGGACTGAATGTTGGGTGTTCAAGAAACAACCTACCCATAGGATGAGTATAGTTAAAATGAGGATGTTGAGATGGATGAGTGACAAGACAAAAAATAATAGAATTCAAAATAAATACATTCGAGGAACCATCGGTGTCGCTTCAAATGGCGATATGATGAGGGAAAGTGCACTTAGGTAGGTTGGCCATGTGCAGCGTAGACCCAATACAGCACCGGTTAGGAGGTGTGAATTGGTTTAAGTAGAAGGTTCTCAAAGGGCAAAGGGAAAGCCCAAAAGAACATAGATGGATGTAGTGAGAAAAGATATGGGAACTTATGGTCTTACTGAGGGTATGGCCTTGATAGAAAAGAATGACGAAATAGAATTGGCATAACAGACCTCAAATAGTCGGGATAAGGCTTTGATGATAATGATGATGAACATAAAAAAAAATAAGCAAGGTGTGGGGCGTCAGTAGGATAAAAAACCATGACCCTTCTCTCCTCTTCTTTACATGACTCTCTGTCCCTCTCACATCTCTTTAACTTTCTCTCTCTTTCTATATCTAAATCTCTCTCGTACTCTTTCATCCCTCACATATTACTTTAATATATTTTATCTATTATGGCATCACCGTTCACTACTCTGCAATGCCACAACAAAAATTGATAGAATTAGAATTTCAAATTCAACTATAGAAGCAATTTCAATAGTTATTACTCAATAAAAAATCAAATAGACTTATAGAATATATTATAAGAAAAATTCAAATAGAGAAATCTGGATAGGAGTTATATTTGCACAAGGTTACTAAAAAACGAAAAATAAAATGTTATAAATGTAGAAAGGAATATATTGACAGATTGATTGGCAGGGGATGTTGCAACCAAAAGATATTACCTTTTTTTTAGGTGAGTAAAAAAGATATTACCTTTCCTTCCCCAGAAAGCAAGTCAGTGATTGCCTCGATGAGTGTCCTTTGCAGCATTCTCCACCTATGGTCACTTTTGTTGAAATCTGGATCTGGGCACTTAACGAACAAAGTCTAAGTTAACCCTGAATTTGATGCCAAATACTAATACCACAATAGCATTTAGGAGAAAATTTATGCAGCACTTACTGCATGAAAAAAAGGCATATGTTGCATATTTCATAATGAATTATGGTAGAACCATTTTTCACACAATGGAAGAAACCATTCACTTCAATATTAACATTAATTACTAATGAAATGATATGATACATGACTCAGCAAGGATAAGGGACTTAAAAGTGCCAGATAAAATAGGTATTTTATCAAGCCAATTTAGTCAGCTTATCTGCATTATAGGAAATATGTTCAATAGGTGGATTAATTGCATGCATTGAGTTGCTTACTGAACACTGCTTGGTCTTCATGCTTGAGTTCAGAAGTTCAATGTGAATGTCCCTAGTGTCAAGGGGTTTTCATACAAATGTAGGGGAGATGCTATAGAAATCTGATTTACTTATAAAAGTCAACTTGGGCGTATTTTGTTGCTTACTTCACATAACTATTCAGCACTAAACTTAAGGAAACAATTTGGAAATCAGGACATAAGAAGTTAAGGGAAGACTCCATGCATTGTATTTCTGTATTTTTTCTTTGAAACATCTTAAAACTCTCCTTTCCTTCCCTTCTGTTTGGAACTATTGCTTAACTGGCAAAACTAACTGTTGCATCAATTTTACGGCAACGAAAACAGACATACTTGGATCCATATACTTTGAAATTTCAAGATTTCATTTCACACAGAAAAAGTCAAGGGCTTGTTTTCATGTGCTCAGAAGCATACTTTGGCAGAATTTTCAAGCACCCTAGCAGTTGATCACTTCCCCTTGGTAGCCTTTTTAAGTCCTAAGTAGGCCTCCATAGTCATCCAAATACCAAATATGTAGTCAATGTACAAAAATTTCCACTCATATTTCTGTTCCCTGAGTCCGTACCCATATTTAGGCATCTTGGCGCAAAACACTTTCTAGAAATGATATTTCAATTTTTCATAAAACTAGTCCACACATATTTGTGGCAACCACTCCTAGTGAACTCATAAAGCCTCCTATGTTGGTTCCTGATTTAAACCTTCTCAAGGTTTCAACACTTCATCGTCATCATCATCATTCGAGGCTTATCCAAACTATTTGGGTTGGCTACACAAATTTGTTCCGCTACTCTGCTCTATCAAAGGCCATACCATTAGTAAGATATTAAGTCCACATATCTTTTCTTACTTCAATCCATGTCCTTTTGGGCCTTCCCATTGCCATTTTAGAACCCTCCACTTGAACTAAATCGCACCTCCTAACCGGTGTTGTATTAAATATATGTTGCATATAGCCAGCCCACCTAAGACTAATTTCTCACATCTCATCACCTGTTGAAGCCACAATGAAGCTCCCACGAATATATTCATCCTGAATTATATATTCATCCTGAATTATATACTCTCTTGTCTTGCCACTCATCCATCTCAAAATCCTCATCACAACTACACTAATCCTATGGGAATGTTGTTTCTTGACCGCACAATATTCCTTCCCATAAAACAAAGTTGGTTTAACAGTTGTTCGAAAGAATTTTCCCTTCAGCTTTATTGGTAGGCGGTGATCACATCAAACTTCAGATGAATATCTCCATTTCGCCCACCGAGCTCTAATTTTACTAGCGACATCTTCCTCAATCTCTCTATTTTCTTGAATTATCGACCCAAGATATAAAAAATACGCTCTTTTAGGTATTTCTTGGCCATCAATCTTAACTACTTCCTCATTTCTACTCCTTCCATATATTCTATCTTAGTCCAACTAATTTTAAAACCTTTGGATTCTAGAACATCCCTCTAAAGTTATAACTTTGCGTTGACGCCTCTTCTAGTCTTATCGATCAAAACTATATCATCCGCGAACAACATACACCATAGTAACTCATCTTGTAGTGGCCTAGTTAACCCGTCCATGACTAAAACAAAGAGATAGGGACTCAACGCTAACCCTTGATATAGGCCTATTGTCACTGAAAACTAACTTATCTCTAGTTGTCCACACACTAGTTAATACCTCCTCATATATATCTCTGACAATGTCAATATAGCATTTGGAGACTCCTTTCTTTTCCAACACGCACCAAATTAAATCCCTCGGCACTCTATCATAAGCTTTCTCTAAATCATTAAAGACCATGTGGAGGTTTTTTCCCTTCTCTCTGAACTTCTCAAGGAGAAAGGAAAAGACCTCCTCCAACCAAGGTTTGACCAATTTTTACCTTTATACTTGATCACCCCATAATTTCCTATATTTCCAAGCTGTAGGAAGTCAATAACTTCCAAGAAAATGTTTATTTTAAAATAACAATTGACATAACATAAGCACCCTTTCTCTCGAATAATTGTCACTTGACAAAAGTCACCTTCACTCATAAATGAAAAGGCAACAGTTACACAGCCACAGTAAACCCAACAAAACCATGAGTTTCCCTCAAGGTTGGTGGAGGCTCATGATGGTGTATGCAAGCCGAATTAACTCACAAAGTGCCTAATATCTTTTTGTATTTTTGAAAATGAATCCACGAAGGTGACCATTAAGGACTAATAGCCAAGGCATAGCCGACAAAAGCTCATGGGGAAGCATTCTCTCTCAAAGCATGTGCCGTGATAAGACACAGCACCATCTCAAAGATTTCAAGGTATAATGAAGAACCTAAAGATTATAGAGGTCATAATAATGAGTCTGAAGCAGGACAAAGCCCTTACAAATTTGCTGCTTCTTTCCTTCCAAATAGCCACAAAAAGGGCTAATACGTGTACCTTCCAACGAAGGAGATCTCATTCAAGCAATCGCATATGGGAGCAAATATTCAGGAGACCTTCAACTAAATGGGACATCACCAAAGACACCTCAATTGATAATATCCAGGTCTTTCATTCACCATTAACAGTACTGAAGTCTAAGAAACCATGATATTCTGGAGGACAAATATGGGGCCTGAACTCTTACAAAAACACCATCTGAAGTCTAATCCTTTTATGCCTACCAATCATAATTTTCATATTGGTACATTATTGATCTAGAAATTTTCCCAATTTACAAATGTTGAGGCAATGGTCAATCCAGATACATTTCCAAATGAACTTCTGATGTTAAGATCTGGGAAGCTTCCATCTCGATAGCTGCAACACCATTCAAATACACGGAATGCTTTTACACCAAGCCAATTTACGCAATAGAACTTTGATGCACTGACAAATTATTGAGGGTAAATTTACATGAGGATTTACAACATACAGGGAAGTTTGAGATAAAAGGACAGAGCAAATATATACCATGATTGATCTTCAAAGAAATTTAGCAGAAAAGAAATTGAAAATCAAATTCATATGAGAGATTAAGTTATTCTGAAGTCAGTCCCTAATTCTCAGTCCAAGAACAAAGGCCCCTAATTAAATAGCACGTTAGTCTCACCAACTTAGTAGAACTGTTCCTACATTTACCATGAAGTGTTAGAAGTGAAATTACTTTACAGCAAGAGATAAGACACGGAAATTTTATGTAATGCCTTATTAGTGAAATTGTGCCAGAGATGAATTAGTGAGTTATTCACAAAATGAGTTAAAGTAAATTGTTGAAGCCGGAATGCCAATGATTTGTTGAAATAGGAAGGGAAGTAATCATAATTAAAACACGATGATTAAAATTAATAAAGACTCAGCGCTTGCATCTAGGGTATACAATACCTGAACTGAAACAAGCAGTAAAAAGCCTGGATAACTGGAAACTATAGAGCGGAATGTTGTTGTGGCATTTGTCGAAATAAAGTGTCTGCAAAAGATGGTGCAAAGATCCATTAAAATATTTAGCTCTTCCTACCAAAAAAAATATTGCAAGCTAACTTATGCAGCAGATTACAATTTACAAATGTATATAAATTATATATCAATTATGTGATGGCCACCTCCAAAGCCTAGTATATATATAGAGTTACATGACATGGATGATTTTAGCAAACGAAGTAATTGAACAAAACACCTCATCACACTAATGCAAACCTTTATATACATGCATTATTTTGTTTCGGATAAATAGGAGACAACATCAGTACAAGTAAGGAAGTAAATGAATGGGTCAAAGTAAAAGCTAGTGTGACAATACTCTAGTGATATACAATACTCTGATGAAATACATCACAGACTTCACAGCATTTTGCATCCATTCATCTCCAGAAGATGGACATTTTCCTTATACAAGAATGGGAATTGACTTATTGGATCACATCACTTTTCTGTACCATACGAACACTGGGAGAAGTTACTCCAAGTTTTGGAATCACAGGACGTCTAAAGGGCAAAGTCCACAAAATTTTACTCCTTTGAGTTGAGTGTGTCTCGAAGGGTTGATTTTGCTTTACCAGCCTACTCTTCAACCTATCCAAGTTTCAACTGCTTAACTATTATATCAAATATCCCTGATCAGAATATTTTGGCTGAAGCATCACCAAGCGATATTTCTAATCGTAAAGAAGGCAATCCCACAGATTGCATGCTCAGATAACAAGAGATAGAAGTAGAGATTGAGAAGAAAAGAAAAACTAATGAAGAAAAAGTGGACTGTGCCCAATAAATGTAAAAGAGATGAGGAAGAAGGAGAAAAGAAAAAACCTAAAGCACAAAAAAAGGGGCAGAGCCCAACAAAAGACCAACAGATGCGATCACGATTCTAGGAACATAATGCCTTAAGGTTAAAAGCGAGAGCCTCCAATTGTGGTTGCTGACTGCGGTGAATGTGAGTCCTCTCCGAGCAATCTGAAGTAAGATTTGGGCCTCAACAACCAAGTGGAAGAACAGGTGTGAGAGCTTCAGGCTGCTGCAAGATGGTACAGCAGTTGCAATCTCTAATTTTTGAAGACCAAGAGGCCAATCCGGGCTATCTGAAATGGCAATTGGGCCTCTGCAGTCGAAAGGGTGAACGGGAGTGAGCTTTCGGGCCACTGCACTATAATGATGAGCCTGTTGTCTCTGATTTCTAGTGAGATAAAAGTGCCACTGAAGATGATGGAAGTAGCCAAGGGTCGCCTAACGTGCATAGCGGAAAGCCCCTCCCAAGTTTGGCTATACCCATTTTTGAGATTAAACTGTGATCGATTGTGAAGTCTACAGCTTCTGGGGCAGATGGTGATGGAAGTAACGACCAGGTCCAGAAGTCTATGCTAGTTAAAGGCCCAGCAGTCAGAAGAGATTAACTAGAAAGTGAAAGATAATTCCCTTTTTTCGTTTTTTCCCTTTTTTTTTCTTTTCCTACTCTTTTTCTTTTTCTTTTCCTCCTCTTTTTCTTTTTTTTTGTTGAGGAGGAGTTGAGAGGGGTAAAGAAGAGAAAGAATTTAGAAGATCAATTTGGTTGCTGATTCGATTGACCGAGAGATGCTCCGTACTCAGTTTTACTTAGTTTAAGTAGTCCGTAGATGAGATTTCCATCAAATGGTTGTTAGTAAAAAGTTTCTTAATGATGGTTCAATGTTATATCTACATTCACGTGCCTGTTTGTCATCTGTCAGATTAGTCTCTAATCAGTCGACTAAAGAAAGATATAAATGTATCAAGCAAGCATCACAGGCTTCCTTGGAGAGATTTTGGGTCATTGTACTTTAAAGGAATTCTAGAGAGAGTGTCATTATTCCATTCAATGTGTGACTTTACTACAATCTAAATGCAATAAGGCCCCTAATTTAAAGTAATCATCGAACTGTACGTCCAAGAAATAGATAAATGTCAGTTAAAAATAGAAGGACTCACCCATTTCTGAGCCCGAACTTCTGAACAGACTCTAGACAACGGTGCACAAGCTGCATCAAGATAAAATGTCTTTGATAACCATGTTTCAGCAAGAAATCAAAAGTTGGAAAAATAGAAACAAAAAAAACTACCTTTTTGTTGATCTCAAGCCCAAGGAAGTTTAGGCTACTCCACGTTCTAGCCATTCTTAGAAGGAACAAACCATTTCCTATTCATTTAAATAACAAGATATGTTACAAATAATAACAAGATATGTTGAACAAACTTCAAGAAAAATGATACAAAATATAACTCACTACAAAGAAGGGAATTATAAAGGCACGAGATATCTCTAATGAGCAATGATTTCTCAGTTGTAAAGCTTGTTCAAAATGAAAACAAAGATGAAGATGAATTTCAATAACCCAAAAATCAGGAATTATCTTACACATGTGTGCGAGGGCATATGAACGAGGACATACTCTACGAAGTCATTAATTGGGAAACATTAAAAGTATTATAGGTGAGGGAATGATAAACTCTTGAGAGCTAAATGCAATAGTATACAAAACAATGCAATGATGGAGTATCCCCTCACACCAGAAGAGAGAAATGTATCAAACAGTGCATATTTTCTGCTCCAATATAGGTCTTGATTACTTTGTATGATGTTGTAGCATCTCTAATCTCAAAAACCAGCTTTGTTGTAAATCTCCATAACCAGCTCAACTTGTATACACATTTTTTTCTCAAGAACCATGGTTCGAGAATGTGGATTACAGGTTCCCCCCCATACAAGCAAGTCACACACACATATCGCTATAGTGCAAGGGGCCTCTCTCTACAAACATATACATGTCTCCCTTTGCAGGGTTGCTTATAGTAATGCAGTTACCATGCTACATGCCGTGCAGAAGTCTTTGAGGATTTAGACCTCACCCCTACAAGTCTACATCTGCACATAGGAGACCATGAAGCTCTCTGAACCTATAAACCATCCCTTGAGCATCTCTCCGACCTCAAAAAGGGATGACTCTCTCAAAAATCTCTTTTATAGTGCCATATGCCTAGGGGTGAGGGTTTTCGATATGACCAAGGCCATAGACCGCCTAACTTAGGTCAGTGAAACAACGCATACACTCCCACTAAAGGTAGAATCCATTGTAATTCTTTGCTCTCACGGCCATAAGGGCCACAAAACCCAACAGAAAATAAGGCAAAATACAATAGTAAACATCCGAATGTAAACAATAAACATGAAGTCGGATTAGCTAGACAAGAATGGTACCGCTCCCAATGTCAACAATCAAAGGTCCAGAAGGATCATCATATATAGAACTCCAGTTAAGTACATACGGGTAAGCCTGCAAAACAATATCTCAGATCTTGAAAGACAAAATATGTGACACCACTATACAAAAATACAATGAGATAATATTGAAACAACATGATCAAGGCCCAAAGTAGTACAAAAAAATACTTCATGTTCCATGTTATGCATATTAGTTACAGACGTAATAAGAAAATCTTCCATTATAGTGACTTGAATATGAAAAGGTTATCACAATTGTTCAAGATATGAAGCAATGGTATACACTAACGAACATAATTTGAAAGCTCTACACAATTTCGAGATTTATTGGAAAGGAAAGCGATAAATACAAGAAATCAACCTTACCTCAAATGAACTTTAAAAAATAACATCTGGGAAATATGCTATCAAGATCAGCCAACAAACCAAATTATAGATCAAGAATGAACTTTACAAAAAAATACTAAACAAACTCATAAAATGAGGTTACTTAAAAGGGGCTTATCTGAAACACATAAGAAAAATGGGAAGTACGAGAGTTCATATTGCCATTGTCTTAACTGTGCAACAACAACATTTGCAGTTTTGAACTACACTATTGTTGGGGGATTTTTGGAGTCCAGTGCAAAGATAGGAAAACATGACTCAAGAGATGCTCAAGCACCACCCCACCCTGTTTAGATGATTAACCTTAACCAAAGCTTTCCTACTATTTTTGGGTAAAAAGATTTCAAGGTGTCCTCAGATACCTTGTTAATTACATTCACACATCAACTAATAGGGGAGGGGGGGGGGGGGGGGGGAGGAGGTAAATTCCGCGATTTAATCAATTACAGATTGGTAAAAGTTTAAAAGAAAAGTATAGGATACTTCTCATACATCGGAAGGGCCTTCTTTTTCATCTTGTTGTGTCAGCCTGTATGTCTTCTGTATGTATCCAATGTGTCTGTGTACACAAATACCTGTATATGTCTCTATGTGTTCTGTGTGTCTTTTATTTGGAGGCAAGTAATTTTCTATAAACTCGCATCAAACTGTTACTTTAACATGCCCCAAAATCACGTGGTAGTGTTTGTCGTGGGAGCCGAACCCAGTAACTTATAACAAGTTCGAGGGTTGATGCTTATCAGATGTCGGCATTCATGAAGCCACGTGTTGTTCTAGATAAGTCTAGATTGATCTTCATACATAATCCCTTGCCAAGTATTAAAAACTGCAGGTGGAGGATATTTAAGCTTTCACCAGTAGAAAATATGAATTTTGACCAGGAGGTTTCGAAATGTTTAGAGCCTTCAACTTCCCTCTCTAAAATAGATTCTTGAACGTGTTTTGGCCCTTATGACTAATTTCATGAGAAGTCACGAACCTAAAAAGTCGAGATATTACCAAAGGATATTTAGAAAATAGCTTATCTTTGAGATTTTGACCAAAGAGAGGTTCTATCCCATTTGCTAGAGCGTAATAAACAGAATAGAGCCTTATAAACACTTTGCCAAAGGGTAAAAGCTAAGGCAAGGGGTTTTTACTAAAGTAATTTCGGTATAAAAATGGGGAGTGGGTGTGGCCAATGTGCTAAGGGCTTCTGGTGGTTTTGTCGGAACATGTTACCATTGGAGATTTTATATTTTAAGTCAGTATTAACAGGCGTACATTTACCACTCCTAATATTATCCTTATCAGTGTGATTTCTCCTGACTCAGCCTAGGGTATGAAAGAAAAAACTTGGGTCTTTTCCTGGACAGGCTCTGCAATAAAGTCTTCAACGGTGTCAAATTTCACTAAAACAACTCTCTCTCTTGCATAGATCAATATAAACTATCAACAGTAAAGCCATAAGAACAAATACAACAACACTAGAAACGTGTATAAGGTATAGATCCATCACATGCATAAAGGTCTAAAACCAAAAACTAAAAAGTCGACATTCATATGAAAAGTTTGTACAGATTGATTCCTATTTACAGTACAAAAGTTTCTTGGTGAACATGGATTCGGAATTTGGTAGCAAGGAAGATTGCCCCCTAATTATCACAAAACATAAAAGAAAAAATCTATATAAAGGTGAGGCCCTAAACAATCAATTTAAGGCGCACCTCAAAACTTTACTAACAAAGGTTATTTCAATGCTGAAAAACCCTCAAATTCAATCATCTCGACAAGATGTAGTAATATGAGAAAAAATAGACTTCAAGTCTTGAAAATAGTGCATCTTGTAATGTATTATCTAGACCGTCAATTTTCAAGTGTTCATAGATCAGGTCGATCTACGCTATTTTTTAATCTTTAAATTTTATACTTAGAGATGAAAAGAAATTTTAGGCCATTATAAAGATTGATGATGTTGAAACAAAATATTTTGCCACTATTTGAAGGTGCGCCTTAATTTGATTATTTAGGGCCTCAATTTTATACAAACCACACCCAAACATAAATGGGGGTTATTTTCTCAAGTTTAAGATCCTTGAATGAAAAAAATATTACTTCAGCCTCAACCCAATCCATAGTTAAGAATGTAAAAATAAAATTTGCATGTTTCATCAGAGCATGTCTAGTTTACCTTAGAGTGAAGCAGTAAACTAAAGCTTGACTACTACACCGAGATGAAGGACAAAAGACATGAATCATTAGCCTAAAGCCATAATGCTAGAACCTCATCATCTCTCACTGCCCATTCTCACACTCTTGATGTAAGAGCATCAAGTGTGAAAGAGGTAAGAGCCATAGGCCTAGAACCTATAGAAATAAGAGCTCACTTCACATCCGAACTAAGAAACACTATTTTACTATCGAATGGTGCCAATATTTAAATCATTCCAAAGAAAATGACGAAACATAGTACACAATTGAATCATTAAGCATCATCCAAGGGTGGCTCCACAATCTAACCTTCAAAACATCTCAAATTCCATCAGGAACCAAATGAAAATTCCACCACAATAGAAAATTAGTGGTTGAAATTATTACAAAAAAATTTACTTCAATATTTATAGACATCTCATCCATAGTTTTTGGAAACGAGAGAAGGAATAGAAGCCGAAGCTGTAGATGGTTCATTGCTAGAACCTAGTTTAAGAGAGCCTATACAATGAATACATATAAACATCATAGAAACATATTACAAATAATAAATATATAAGATATTGTGAAACCAAAATAACATATAAAATATTTATTTAGGTATACACAAATAAATCCATAAGAACCATACAAGCTAAATACAAATTTTTAAGCTAGAAGAATGAAACAAATTTGGCACCTCCATTAGTAATTGACATCTTTTTTGCCTGTTGTAAAGGAAATCAACATTTCCTAGCATATTAAAAATAATTTTAGAGCAAGAAGCTATTGATGTGCTCCTTTCATGTTGTGTGTGTGTTTATATTGATATATGACTCCAAACAACCAAAGAAAGAAACACAAAAGAGGCAACATCTTCGATATATCAAAATATTACAAAGTTTGAGTTTAGCAGTTCCCTTGGATCCAAATATATCGGATCCTTTTAGATGGCAAGATACCCTGATCACACTCCAAAAAGAAAATTGCAGTGGTGAAGTGCAGAGATCACAGTGGAATCCAAAGGTGAGGAATATGAGCCTCACCCTTCCGGCGCAAAGAATATATGCTTAGGGTGGGAGTATGCCCTTCACATCACACAAGCCAAAATGCTTTTTGCAATGAGGTTTGATCCAACTTGTGGAGAAATGCGATGAGGTTATTGTTGCCTCAAGTTTCATCCAAAAACTCCGCATGTCCATGGTGTTATGGAGATTTGATCGACCCAAAGTAATTTTGCAGCAATATTCCTTTTCTCCTGCATTCGGGCATCAATCAGGCTTTCGATTTTATGAATAAACACACAAATTGTTATGTTATTGTTTGGGAGATTGAGTGAGGAGTTTAGCTGCAAATTTTCAGCTCCAAATACAATGTAATTTAGGATAAATTGATCAAAAGGAGGGTGGAGGTCATACAATCTGCAAACAGCATAGGCCTATGTCATCCCTACTTTGATCTTGTATCTGGTATCAATCCAAGAAATTAACCCCATTAAGATATATATGTATATAACGATAGAAAGGGAATTGAGTGAGGAATAATCCCTTCCCTCCAAATTTCAGTTCATTTCACCAACGGGCTTGGGGGATACAACCTAAAAAGAGCTGAGAGATCATCCTGTGTGGTGCATGCAAAAGTCACCCACGCAGTGTTCATGGGTACCATACGCGTCATGAATTACCACCCACAGTATCCTTTCAAGATCTCTCCAAAAATAGCATCAAACAGTATCAGATTAATTTTTTAACATAAGCTTTTTCAGGGGTCAAGCCACCATCCTGCCAAGTTTCAGCTTCATCGGCCACCGTTTGCCAGTGGTAAATCAACCCACTTTTTAGGCATGAATGGAGCACTGTAAGGGACCTCCAACTTTAAAACCTCATATCTTAGGCATCCAATATCATAGTGCCTTGATTTTTGGAGAGTTTATTCGGCACCCCTCGGAACATTGGCCCAGTTTGGTCCATCCGGCCAGGGTTTGGTTGATTTCCCTTATTGACTGCCTGTGTGACAGTTTAGTGCCATGAATGATGGCATCCTGAACCCACGGTTTCTGCCAGGGAGGCCTCATATCACACATCATTGGGATCCTCCAAAATTGGCCCCAGATTTGAGACCATTTTGATGCTCTACTGCAGATTCCAGGAGTTCTGGTGTACACAGTATTGTATACCTATTTGACTAGTCAACCGAGTGCTTCCACAGTTTGTGGGTTGCCACCACTTAGATACCATCGTATTTCCTACCTTTTAAGGATTTGTTGGGTAATATAGGATCCTGATGTCCAGCCTTGGATTTCAATCCCATGTTGATGGAAATAGTGTAGTCTAGTTTAGTACTCCATACTCCGACAATTGATTTGATGCCATATCTGGTCTTCTGATACCATATCTAATGTTTTGATATAGAAAGACACCCAAACAGTTATATATGCACTATTTTTTCTCTACTTGCATCTTAGCCGATTTTTTAAGCCTAGAGAATTACATATGATTGTTACATTTGTATATACTTGCTTATTTACTTATGGAAAAGTATGCAATAAGACCATTTACATTTGGTACATGGAGGTCACAATTAATTTTGCACCAAGATGTGAAATTGGGTGGTTGCCTTTGTTCCATTGACCAGGCTCAAAGTTCAAAAGAAATTTTTTCGCACTTTGTGACAAACCTAAGATGTTAGATTTCACATCTAACAACTAGAGGTGATTGTGACTTTTCTGTACCAATGGAAAATGGTCTAACAGTATACAACTGCTTTACTTATTTTATATCAAAATGCATTGAGTGTTGCCACATGTTGATAAATACTTTTCACAACCACCTAAGGTTCATCCTTTACTTAAGAATGTAAATATGTAATAATAAACCATTTTACCTGCCAAATTTGTACTTAACGTGTTCCACAACATTGTTTAGAATAAGGACAGAACAGAAATTCTATCACACATGAGATCCTTAGGTGTACAAAAGCCATGCCATGCAATAGATAATTTAAGAATTTTTATTATTTAATTCAGAATAAGCTAAGAATACGTTTTAGCCAAAAACAATCTTTTCCAAATATGCACTCACTATTACATTCAAGAACATTTTTTTGCCTAAGCAATGGTGTTTTTGTCGTTCATAAACCGTTTGGTGTATAGAAGCCACGTCATGTGTCAGACCAACAACACTAATTCTTGGGCAATCATCAGATCACATCAATAAGGTATGGATGGTCGCAAGACAGCATCATTAATGCCTGGACAGTGGAAAATCGTAATTACGACTTTGCCTTACACAACTTTACTATTATCTAAACTACCATATTTTCTACTCAATGAATAAGTTAAAGTCAAAATAGTATTTTACCATTCCCGGACAGTTGCAAGACAGCAACATTAACGCCTAGATTTCGTCCCAAAATAAAAAATAAAAACATAAATGCCTGGATTGTGCATAATCGTAATTTTTATTTTCAAGGGATAAAAAAACATTTCCAGGCCCCCCCCCAAAAAAAAAAAAGTAAGGACGAAATATGGCAGCATTCCCATGACCTGTGGGAGCACGTTTCCCTTTTAAAAGATTGTGCTCTGCCTGCAATAGTCTCTCCAGAATGCGGGATCATGATTCCTGAGCGGGATCGCCACTTTGGACTGGCTATCCAGTAAATAGGATGCCATATTTTCATTTCGAATAGAATAAAATCCATACAACTCTAGTTACACAGGTAGGAAATCCTAAAGAACTAAATCTTTCCAAAAGGAATCATTACATAGCATACCAACAACTATATAAAAAAATTGTGAGATGATTTTTGGCTAAATTAGTAAATTGCAACAATACTAGTAGAATATCAATTGAATGTCGAAATTAACTCCAACTACCATATATTTTAGAAGGCAATTAAATCCAAAAAACATACCTGGTCAAGTGCCGCTACACCAGGTAGACTTTGGCCTTTAAGAATTTTCCATACAACTGCAGCACTTTTAAAACAATATTGCATTGATTGTGAAGTCTCTACTTCCTTGATAGCTTTGCAAGCAGCTCGCCCCACAACAGTTAAAAGGCACCCATTTGCACATGCTTGACCAAGGGTAAAAACCAAGCGAGATGCTCCATTTTTTTCTTGTGATGTGCCAAGCTTTACAGGACCAATCCAAAGAACCTTCTACAGAGACCATATAAAATGTAAAAATCAATAATAATAGAAAAAGTCTAATAGCACCCCAAAGAACATTTAAGTGTTTAGTATTGACACCACATTGTACATGTGCACAAATTTCTAGAAAAAAAAGGACAATGATGAAGGGAAAAAGAAGTCTATTTTAATTTTAGTTTTGGGGTCTATTTTTAGGGTTTTAAAGTTTTTTAAAGAATCTAGGAGTTTTTTATATTTTTAATTACTATTCATTGATTACTATTAATAGGTATTGTTCACAGGTACTATTTAAAGGGGTATCTCTAAAATTTTAGTATTGTTTAAGGCTATTTTAGAGTATTAAATTTTACTTGGATCTCAAGTTAATTTTTTAGTTTAGGCTTATAAACATCGGATGCCACATTTTGGAAGGCTTATGTTATATGAAATGATTTTATTTTATGAAGGAAGAAAGTTCTTCTTTTGGCTTTAGTTACAGCAATGTTTTTTCCCCATTATTGCTGATCTTTACTTGTTTCAAATTCAGGAGAAAAGTGGATATAATTTCTCACCACTCCTTCCTGCATCAAGTAGTATCAGAGATCCTTTTGAAGAGGGTTAGAGATTGCGATGGCTGATCATGGAGGTCTTAACCATAGGGATGCCAATCTGATCTAATTGTGCAAGGAAATCAACAACTTGACAGAGAGGGCCACACAGTTGTTGCACAAGCAAGGCCACCAATAGTGGGCCCTAAACAAAGAGGAATCTACATGGATGGATCCAAATCGTTGGGGTGTTTATGGAGAATGGTACGAATCAGAGTCCAACTCAGAGTGGGAGGAGAACGATGACGTATCAAGATACATAAATGATTTCGATGTGCAATGGCGTCGACGAGAGAATAATTTTGAAGAAGAACAAAAAGGATCCAATCTTCTATTAGATTCAATAATCTTTGAACTAGTGGATGGTCCTATCTTCGATAGTACTCCAATCTTTGATAGTAATCCTATTTTTGATGAAGAGTCAGGTGATCCTATCTTTGATAGTGGTCCTATTTAAGATAAAGAACTAGGTGATCCTATCTTCAATGGTGAAGTCGAAGAATTTAGAGAATCGTATCTGTGATGAAGAACAAGTTACAGGTGACGGATCAGAGGTGTGATTATGTGGAATTTAAGGATATAATATCAAAAAATTTCTCTTTTTCTTTTGTTGTTGAGTATGAATTCCACTTACAATTGCCACAACACACTGTTGTAAACGAAAATTAAAACCCTAAACAACACCTTGGACCTTCCTTATTACTGCCAAATCAAACAAATACAATCCAATACTAAAATCCAACCTTCCACTATCAACTTAAATACAAAATATGTTTCTAAAAAATCAAAGTAAATTTACAAATATAACTGGTTACAAATAAAAATTGCTAGAAAGACTTACGAATCATGCCTAAGATTGACCCTATAAGACTTGGTACACCCCAAACCCTATTTCCTGACCAATGGCGCACTTCCTATCCAATTGAACTTGCTGAAATTTCAGAGATATGAAGCTTTCATAGGCAATACCTCTTAAATTAGGGTTTTAGAGAGCATGTCTTGAGATCAAATTAGGGCATAATATGAATGGTGAAACTCTTCCTAGGCTTGGCATATCTCTCTCCAAACAATGGAACCCTAGATTAGGGTTTGGCGCACTACCCCCTCTTATTTTATTTTAAGGCAGCGTGCCACTAAGATGGAGAGAGGAGAGACAAATATAATTTGGGATGAGAGATTATTTTGAGGCAAGGAGGAGAGACAAATAGGAGAGAGAGAGAGGCTCAACATTTTATGGAGAATTAGAAGGGGCCAAACCTCCTTTTATATGTCACAATTGCCCCCCCCCCATCCCAAAGGTATACCTATCAAAAAATCCAGCTTGATCAATAGCAATTTAAGAAATCTGTGAGGTGAGAGAATAAATATGAGCCTTCCATCCCATAAATTAACCATCATGATTTAGAGAGGAACATTTACCCTTAATATTTGACCCATATCTACTTCTAGTCAAAATACGATTAAACCACTCTAGAATCTTCTAGAACTTCCTAATATCTCTTTCAAAAATTGTAGGAAGTCAAAGATATATTTATTTCGGTCAAAACTAACTCCCATCAAAAAAACAAAAAGAAAACATAATCTTTCCTTTTAAAAGATTATTTAACTAAACCCATAAAACATATAATAATTAAAAACAACATTCTGAATTAAAAGAAAGGGGGCGTGACACCCAATAGGCTACACGTACCCCCCTTGTTGCAACCTGTGGGGCTGGATCCAAGGGCCCTGCATGTGGCCTTCTTAATTGTCATAATTACAAAAACACACTTTCAAAGTATTTTACAGCAGAAATAAATTTTAAAAAATCTGACGTAAATTTCTAAAAAATCACAAAAAATTATATTATTACAAACAAAATATCTAGAAGTAGATTAGTACCAATGGGTCAAAATAAAGTGACTATAAGGGCACTCCACCTAACTTGGTGACACTGATCCACAACTGTCCTCTCAAACCGACCCAACAAAACCCGTGGCCCACAATCTCATGCAGGGGCTCATGGCTGGCTTGTCAAAATCAACCAATAAACAGTGGAACCACAGTCCTATAATGTGGATTACAGTTTTCACCCCTCCTTAAAAGCAAATCACACATATCAATATAGTGCAAGGGAGACTCTCTCTATGGGAGACTCTCTCTATGCATATGTACACATGTCCCTCTATAGGGATGCTTCATGGAAATGTGGTTGTCATAAATACTGACCATTCGGAAGTTTATTGAGGATTTCGCCCTCGCTCTCACAAGCCTACAACCCCAAACAAAAGACCATACAGCTCTCTCGGCCTACAAATCAGCTTTGGGCATCTCTTCGACCTCAACAAGGGAAGACCCACTATAAACCCTTTTTTATAGTTCCACATGCCCAATGGTAGGAATCTTGGACATGATCAAGACGATAGAACTTCTAACCCTTCGTCAGTCAAAAACAATGTACACTCCCAATGAAGTGTATAATCCACTGTAAATATCCTTTTACATGCTTTGACAGCTTTGCAGGCCACAATCCCCAATATGGTAATGGTAGCAATGATGGTAATAATAGGGATAGTGGTGATGAATAGGTCGAAGAGCAAGCAATTAAGAGTAGCAACTGTAAAGAGCACTTTTCTCTACCCAATGGTGGCCTTTCCTATTTCCAACTTGAAGATTCCACCCCACAGTTGCACACCACCATAGTTGATTATGCCAAAACCTTCAGTGATTGGTTCAAAGATATTTTAATCAGTCCCATAACCCATCAGTCATAGAATCAAGCCCCAAGGTCAATGTGCAATATTCGAGTTACAGCGACCTTATGTTTAACGGAGGATTTGTAATTAACACACTTCAAAACTCGAGGATGAGCTTTTTCAACTAGGGGAGAATGATGGAGGGCAAAATTATTTTAATTTTTAATATTTGTTTAAATTCAAAAATGTATACTTTAATTTTAGTTTTAGAGTCTATTTCAAGGATTTTTAAGTTTTTTAGGGACTCTAGAATTTTTTACTATTCACTGGTTATTATTTATATGTACTATTCACGAGTAGTGTTCACGTGTATCTATCCATAGGATATTTCCAGAATTTAACAAAAAACTTAAGGTATTTTAGAGTTTTAAATGTTTACTTGGATCTCAAGTTAATTTTAGAGTTTCATAGGCTTATAAAATGTTGGGTGT
Source organism: Amborella trichopoda (assembly GCF_000471905.2). Next base: position 2,272,794 of record NW_006497083.1, read on the forward strand.
TACATTTAGGAAGGCTTATGTTATTTGGAATGAATGTTTTATTTTATGAAAGAATAAAGTTCCTCTTTTGTCTTGATTTACAGATCATGTTTTTTCTCCATTATTACTGATTTTTACTTGTTTGAGATTGAGGAAAAAGATGGATATAATTTCCCACCTTCCCTTCTTTGTCCATAAGATACCCATATGTTCACCGACAAGTCAAAATTATATACAATACAGATAGTAAAAGATGAGACATGTCAAGGAAATATTCAGGGAGGTCCAAGACTCTACCTAGGTCTCTAATGGTACAAATCAAGGCTCAATTGAGTCTCTTGTTAGAAGCTAAAGGGAGTAGTTCAATTTTCTCAGATCAGAAATTCTTTGCTATATGGGGTTTTCATGTTCCTATGGTTTGTTTTCTACAGCAAAGCCCTCCAAAGAAGTGTTACAAGAATTCAATTCAATATATGAAGAAGACATTGACTTCATCATATCAGGCAGTTCATAGGCAGCAGATGTCTCATGAATAATTGCAGTTGAGAGGTACGTTTAGGACATGATTCACCCGAAGCTTTCCATCAATAGATTTTCCAGACCATTTCTATCTTTGAGTCAATTCCCATAAGAATTGGCCAAAGCTTGAATCAGATTTTTAACTATTTCTCAATCAAACATAACTACATTAAAAAAAAGTATAGTAAATAAAGTACAAATTGAGCAGCTAAAAACTCCCATAACGTAAATTCTCCCCCAATACTCCCTAATTAGCCACTACAAAGGCGATAGACATCTTCAACTTTGTGTTTATTGTGATTTGTGAGTGTGAGTTATGTTCATAAAGAAGTAAATTGTGGGAGCCGTGGCATGAAATATTGTTGTTCTCACGGAGTTTGTTCATTGTGTGGAGTTTGTTCATTGTGTGGAGTTTGTTCATTGTGTCTCAATAATGATCTTAGTTCACCAATCAGTTTTGATTAAGCTGCAAGTATTAAGGGGTCATCTTATCCTCAATAAAACTTTGCCCATTTTTATAGAACACAATTTCTAGAAAAAAAGGCTGTTTTGGCAAACATTTTCTCTCAAATTCCATCTCCAACAATCCATCTTTTATTCCTTCTCCATTCATCATCTCCATCTCCACCAGCATCTGACTAGAGACAAACTTTCTCTGGAGCATCTCCATCTCCATCACAACCACCACTCTCACAAATACATCAACAACCCCCAATCCCCCCCCCCCCCCCGTACCCCTCTAGATCTCCCTCTCGAGCTTCTGATTTCGAGCCTAAAGCTGAAATCAAATTTAACCCAATCACCATCTCGTAAAACTTAGGTATGTTCATTGATTTTTGCATCATTTTTATAATTGCAATTTTTTCTTATCAATCTTTTGATCAAAAGATTGATAAGAAAAAATAGCAATTATAAAAATGGCACAAAAATCAATAAACATACCTAAGTTTTGTCACAAAATATATTGCAAATGAGTGACATCATCTAAGCTCATACATTCCTGAAAGATGTTTCAAATTTGTTCATTGTTCACTTCTAAGTTCATTGTGCTTTCAGCAAATCTTATATAAAATGTGCAACCCTTTGTTTATCGCATGTCACTTCTATCCTTTGACCTTTAATGGAAATATATAATGGGCGTGGTTTGTATAATGCACCCTCCTTATGGTATAGAAGTAAGCGCCTCTAGATTTTGTCTGAGATGTCGTTCTAGTGTCGAAAACCTTATGATGGCTTGAAAATCTATTTTTACTCCTAGTTATAAAATTTAAATTTCAAAAATGCAACAGATAGAGCAGATCGAATAAACCCTTAAAATCTTGGAAATAGGGGGTCTAGATAATTATTACAGGATATATCATTTTTAAGACTTGGTCTAATAAGGGTGAGGACCTTAAACCTTCCCTTAGCCCATTCCAAGCCCAAGTAAAGGAAGTGGATTGAGTTAGGTAGGCAACCAGCGTAAAACTTTGCCACATCTTATAATAAATTCTGTTAAAGGAATAGGATTCATAGAGCAAATTCCAAATAATTGGGACAAGGCTTGGATGATGATGAATCTTTTGATCTTGTGATTATAATTCTAACTCTTTTATATAAGATTTTGACAATAATTACTTTTCTTTCTCTTATTTGCTTTGGTTTCCAATGGGTTTTGATAGATCTAAAATAAACACAAATACATTAATTATTCTAGGGAAAGAAAAATATGGCAATAATGTTTCATTTAGACGATCATTTCTTCATGTAAAAGACAAGATAGGATCAAAAGTATCATGCTACACATGAAAAAGTTGTTTATATGTAAATCAGAACAAAAGAACTCAAACATCTGAGAACAAACAATGCTGCAGATCTGAAATATATCATAAGCCCATCACTATCACAGCCTTATTGATGACAAAGATAAAACAAATAAATTCCACAACATCTTCATAATTAAATAGCAAGAAACATGTAAGACGTTTTACATCTGGGTTTTCACCAGATCCTCCTAAAATAACTCAATCCGTTGACTACGCCGACACAGAAAACTTGCTAATGATTTAGATACTCATATATAAGCAATAAGAATGACAATTTAAAGCATGAGATATACACAGCAAAGACGACAAACAGATGGATCTAAGTGAAAAATGCAAGGGCCACAACAGATGCAGAGATTTAGCAATTTATCATAAATAACCAACCAAATTGATAAAAAAGCACAAATTCTTCATCTTCAATAAAAACAAATTCAGAAGCAGCAGAAACACACAAAAAGAAATTTGAAAAACAATCAAATCTACATATATATGGAAAGATCACATCCACCCCATCAGATAAACAGTGTGGAACATTGAAAATAATGTTTGTGCAAATATAAATAGGTTTGGTGGCTTGAAAATATCCAAAATGCAAGTTTTACAAACAGATGAGTCTAGAGAGTGGAAATATAGAACCTAGGTTTCATCTAGAATCCATCCAAATGGCACATACCCAAAACCCAGATTTAAACTTACCCATATTTAAAGTCAATAATAAATAAATAACTGGTTTTGGAGAGAACCTAAGTACTTTTTTCCCCCAGACAAATACCCATAAAACTCTATAAGAATATTGATTGGATTTATGCTAATTAAAACAAGCAGCATTTATCACTTTGCCCAGTGAATTATGCAAAAAAACTCAGATGACTTTATACATTCATTCTTACTCATTATGTATGTACACAAGTTTTTTCACAGAAAACTTTCTATGTAATGTAACAGAAATTTTGAAAGCACCACTATCAACAGTCAAACTATAAATTTCACCATAAATCAATTCCCCTCAAGCCAAGATGTATTTCCACTTCATCCTATAAAGAAAACAATATGATTCTTATCAAGTTCTTGTTGTAAAGATAAAACAGCTTATGAAGTCTCATTCACCTGACCTTGCTTTCAGAAAGCAAAGAAGATATATCAGTTAATGACTTCGGTCCAAGATCAATTGGTTTCCAACCTAGACAATCAGAAGGCATTAGGGAAACATAAACAATTTGATAATTGAATATAGAAAATTGCAATCATAGGAAGTGATATAAAAATGACTTTTATGTTCAAAGTAATGAATAGAACTAGAAATAATCTGTAAACAGAAGGCACATAAAGTGGTAAGGACTTGAAGAATTAATAAAATGATTTGGTGCATTGCATATTAATATGATTTTCTAAATGTATTGACATTTTTATGCATTCGCTTACTTGGGAAGGGTTATATGACATGAATGGGAGTTTTTTTTTTTTTTTAAAAAAAAAATTCCAAAGTTCTGTAATCATGGAGAGGAGAAATTTGCTTTTTCACCTACCTCTTACAATTTCACGTTGATAAATTTACATTTTACTTACAGATGTCTGAATGTAATTTATTTAATCTGCCTAGAGACTCGATGATCAAAGTAGCCTTTATGCCTACGGTTAAAATCAGGTTTGGTAATTAAGAATGTGCAACCATTGCTTCTATAATTGAGTACTTCTGAAAGTAATAGAAGAGAATAGCATAATTACTATAAAGATGAACATCAATAATAATTAATCATGGTTCTGGACCCAAATTTGTTAGTTGATGGCAGAGTCATCGGGATGCGAGAAGGGTTAGACAAGTGTCCCCTCTCAAAGAGATATAACCCATAACAAAAGAGAACTTGATGCCCACAAAGGCACGTTTATGCCTTGGATGATGAATAATATTTAAGATATCATTGATCAAAATCCAATTGGCTAAAAATAAGTAGGAAAACTGGCACCTAAACAAGCCTTGCAATCACTTTCAGGGATGTATAATCAATCAGATCAAGAATTAAAGAACGTTTGCCAAAAGATAAGTGCTTGACTAGCAAATACACATGGAGCATTTTATGACTAGCAAATAGAAATAGAGCATTTTAGCATTTGAAAACTCAATTTTAATAGTAATCATGTATAAGGATATTTCTCCGACGAAGCAAATACAAGAAATTGCATCATGCATAAAGATCACCATATCGTCCTATGGATTTCATCAGCCTAGTTAAAACTTGCTAAGGGCCAATAGGTAAATCATATAAAAGATCCAATCAGTGTTTTTAGACTCAGCCGAGTCCACTCAGACTCGGCCTCGGCTAGTATGCCCTAAGTGTACACCAAGAAAACTCTCTCTCTCTCTCTCTCTCTCTCTCTCTCTCTCTCTCTCTCTCTCTCTCTCTCTCTCTCTCGCTCTCTCTAAATCACGCCGTCTCCTCCCTCTCTCTAAATCACATGGTTGGAGGAAAGGCCACTGTCTCTCTCTAAAAACAGGGCCTACCCTTACTCTCTCTCTCTCTCTCTCTCAAAATAGAGTAAAAGCCAAGCAAATCCTCTCTTATCAGATTTTGTGGTGTTCCCCTCTCTCCCTACATTGATTCCTCTCCCTCCCATTTTCTGGCTCTCTTCAGTCCATGAGTTATGCCTCATGATGGCTCTGATGAGTTCAAGAAAAGCATGGGTCTGAAGCTTGTGGTAAGCCTTGTGATGCGTCTAATTCTCAATGGTCAGCTCCATTTTATGTGGCTAAAGGAGCCTGTCTAGACTCCTTAGGGTTAGGGCTTATGATTCTAGGGTTTCATAAAGTTCTTAGAATTAGAGGATGAGTTTCATGATCCTGCCATCTAGGCATTGTCTTGACTCCTGGCTATTTGCAGTGATAGACTTCAGCTCGCCATGGAATCTTGCTGCTGGTTATAATCTTATTGGAGGATCGAAAAGAGGGTAGATTTAATTTCCTACCTTTCTTTCGCATCATAAAGGAGGTGGATTGAGAGGAGTACAAGTGTTATAATGGACATTACTTTCTCTCTCTCCCATTGAAGCTCTCTGGAGCTCTGAGGCTCTCGTTAAAGCTTGTTGGTTTCTCTCTTGTTGAAGCACTCTGGTTTTAGTTCTAAAGAGGAGGGCTCTCCCTCCATGTGCCCAATGCCCCTCCCTTCTCATAGGCTTGTGGGGTTTTACTTTCTTTTTTTTTATTTTTTGGCTCTTTTGAGTGTACACGCCAAGTAACTCAACTCGAGCCAAAGAAGAGTACTTGGCCCGAGTCGCTTTAAAAAACATTGGCTCCAATAATTTTTAGGGCCATATTATTCAAGAGATAGTAGAGATTGGGTATTTAATCCTAGGCATACTTTGCATGTCATGGTTGATTACCCCAAACCATTGCAGTTCTAATACATTCTACGGACACATAATGTTCATCCATACACATATGGATACTTTGTAAACTAGAGGCATTTTGTATAAAGGATAAATAGCTAAACCGTTGAATACTTGATTAATGATATTTTGCATAGTTTATTCCAATATATAACAAGACATCAGAGCTACGGTTGGAAACCTAGGCATCCAAAGTACTTATCTTTCTGTTATAGGTGAATCTGTAGAGGCAAATTAAAACCCTTTTTTTTTTGGAAAGCTAACATGCCATTAGGAAAATCCGCATATTGAAATTTGATTGAAGTCGGTGATGCATGTAGTTTATTATCCAACATCCTTATTCAAAGTTTTTATTCCAAAAGAAATCTTCAGTCAACTTTTCTGTACCTCCTATAATCAACAAAGGAGGAAACAATATAACTGCAAAAAGAAGAACAACAGGCACAGGAATTCTATGAAAACCCACAAATAATAAAATAGATAATGATTGGTCCATGGCCATGGTAAAGTTCATGACCACAGAAAATTCACAATTCAACTGGTAAAAATTGCTTCTAAGTGAAATGATCCTTCAGTCAAGGAGGTCAAGAAGATCTCTCGTATTGCCATTATTTGTTTCATTTAATAAGTTGTAGGCTGGTAGCTTAATTAGCTAACTGTTTTGAGAAAGGAGATAGCGGGATTCAGAATGAAACACAATCCATGGTTCAATGTGATTTGTTAACCCAAAACAATGAAAGTAAACAATCACAAAAAATTGTTTTATTAAAACTTGAGCAGAACTAGTTCAAAATTCAAATTACCATCTAAGAGATCATGAGCTGGGAAAACATTCAAGAGCTTTGGGTTTTCACTGTTCATGCACCAAAAATCTCTTGGAATTAGAATCGGTATGTTCCTTTCTTTTGCTAGGTTGATTAACTTCAAAGCTTCTGCTGCTGCACCAACTTCCAAAAGTCCTGAGGATACAGGCAGTCCTAAAGCATGCATAAATTGAAATGCCATTGTACCAACGAATACCAGTCCATCACAATGAGAAGCAAGATGACACAAGGCAGATGACTTGTCCATCAGATTTCCCCCTCCAATCTGCATCCATTTGTGGGAGAGACCAATATCAATGAAGAAAAAACACGTCAACACCATAACAACAAAATTTAGGGAAAATAATGACTTTCATCTTTCAACTCACTCATTATTGTTTTACCAATCGTCAAGAACTAATATTCAACAAATGGATGGACAGCTCAGTATATATCAAGACAACTACTGGAAGGCACGTATTTGAAGCCTTATTCTGAGTAAAAATGTCAATTGGGTGCCCATGAGAACTTTTTTCTTACATCAAATCACAACTTAAAGGAAATTGTTGCATTCAGGAAACAAAATCATAACGATAAAAGCTAACAAGTAAAGGGCATCTACACATTACATAAACCCAACTTTAAAGATCAGTGCAGTCATAGATGTTAAAACAGATGCATGTAAAGAAATATGAACGCCAAATCAGGAAATTGCTGTGAATTAGTGAGGAACTTGACTATCATAGACATGACACAAGGAAATCGCTCTTCACATGATGGACATGAACATCAACCCAAAGGACTGTCACCAAATTTGGTGATCTCCTTCCTCATCTCAAAAGCATTACAAAATGTGCACAAGCTTCAAACAAAAATGCGCCTGTCTTAGTTTAAATAAAATTTAAAGGACCCATGAAAAAATGAAATATGTGGCGTTGTGACAGCCTGGCAATTTTTACGTTCTACAAACCTTATCACTTGATTCATTCACTAGTCTGTCGTTCATCCATGATATTCAGACGTAGAATCAAAGTCCCAGTTTAGCCTATTTGTTACCACCAAAAGCCCAGGTCCGAATGTTATATATGTCAAATACTGGAGGTAAAGACTGCGATGACCTAGAACACTGCCAAGAAACTATTTACATTATGTCTCCTTCATGCTATCATGTTTGATTTGATCTGAAACTTGGGGTGAGGATTATTTGTGTCCCCTCAGCTTAATATTGCACCAAAACTCATGGACTTAGCCATTGAAAGCTGGCAGGTGGCAACTATGTCATCCTTGGGGCATTTAAGTATTGCCAATGCCCAAACCCTATGGAGCGTCCCATATACTGCCATTCAGACAAGCACCAAACTTATCATGGCATTACGCACATTCAAAACTCACGGAGAGAAAACATATATCAACATGCAGCAAAGAACAACAGATCAGAGAAAAATATGAATGTCAATAATATAATGGCCTCATTGGCCCAAAAACTACAATTTCTTGGTTCGATCACGTTTACATGATGTCTCCTTCATGCTATCACATTTTATTCAATCTGAAACTTGTGGTGAGGATTATCTGTTTCCCCTCAGCTTAATATGGCACCAGAACACATGGACTTAGCCATTGAAAGCTAGCAGGCGGCAACTATGCCATCCTTGGGGGATTTAAGTACTGCCAATGCCCAAACCCTATGGAGCATCCCACATACTGCAATTCAGACAAGCACCAAACTTATCATGGCATTACGTAGATTCAAAACTCACGGAGAGAACATTTATCAACATGCAGCAAAGAACAACAGATCAGAGAAAAATGTGAATGTCAATAATATAATGGCCTCATTGGCCCAAAAAACTACAATTCCATTGAAAATATATTTGACATATAATAAACGTAGCCAATCCATCCTGGCTGCATGCAAAACCTTCTAATAAAATGTTTTGATTTGTTTTGAATTGAATATATACACACAGTGAATTATATGCATGCATCTAAGTTTTCATGAGTATACATTGGACGTATGTGGAAGTACAAAGACACACTAATGCACCCGTTTGTGAACTTAAATAGCAGTCTTCAGATAAATTGCAAATTTCATTAATATTCTCAACCATAGTATAAAGTTAAGTTTCTGAAAGAAGCAATCCAGACATGAAGTAGAATAGTTATAAAGTAACATAAAGCAGTAACATCAACAAAAAAATAATATTTCTGATCTAATTCAAAAACTTAAATGTATAGAGTAGCAAAATCAATTATGGGAAGACCATACAACTGCGATATAAGGTCGCTTGATGATTTCTAAAGCCTTTGTTAGTCGAAGTAGCTCCTCCTCAAAGTGGAAACCAGCAACGGATGCATGGGCAAATCGAACAACTCCAACAGTTGATGCAAGAATTCTATGAGAATCAGAAAATGCATCATTAACGAAGATATCAATTCCTGATGACAGCTTTTCTGAAAATATCGGACAGTTGGCAACTTCTTCTTTGTAAACTGAAAGATTCTCCAAAAGAAGAATATCTGCAGTCTCCAATTTTTGTTGTTTAGACTGAACCCTGCCATAAATTCCATCTGCAGCTAATACTTTTACTTGGAGAAATTTAGAAAGGTAATCTGCAAGGAAAAGTCATCGTATTAATAAAAGCAAAATTATGATTACAAATGCCATTTCTAAATTCAAATCCAGCTACAATTAAATAGACAATTTCATCAGCCTGGCATTACAAATTAATATAATAAAAAATAATGAAGTCCACACGCATGACTTTACATCATAAACCTGTTCACTAAATGAACCTTCTGTGACTCTAATACAAATTGGATCTCATTTTACAGCAGAATAAGATCATTTATTTACAGACATTGATGCTGTAGCAAAAGAAACATCTTCATAATTGAGAGGAAGGGCAAACATCACTTTCAAAAATAACTAGTTTAAGAATGTGCATTCTCACTACCTAAAGGAATAGAATCAACCTGCAACAGACTGTGTAGGAAGACGTGTTGAGCCATTGGGCTCACCCCAGTCAGTGACTATAACCACTTTGGCACCAGCATTGCATAAATATTTTATGCTTGCAAAAGCTCTGTGGACAGATTTGAGCTCCAACATCTGGCCCTCCTTGAATAGAACAGTGGAATCAAACCGAACCATGACAATTTTGCCAAATAGATCCTCCTTTGGATAATTTCTGAGACACTGTACTGGCAGGATGATGTCTTTCTCAGCTCCATTGCATAATTCAACCTAAAAGCCAAACCTTAGGGGTGCAATACGCAGTTACAAGAAAAACTATAAAAAAAAAGTGGATAAACAACATCAGTTTTGGTAATAATTGGAAATTATAAAACAGTGAATAATATTTGAACTATTCTGTCTCGAATGTCACAAAGCAATCCACTGAGCATATCATCATGGAGAATTCATTGTTCTATTAAGAAAACATCGATAGCAAACAAAGGCACAAATCAAAAAGTAAATCTTCTCTTCAGAACGTCATAAAACTTAAAATACATCTTACACAATCTCTAGAATGGTTAATACTTTGGTCAAACACCTTCATAGGTTCAGAGAACAGAAATCAGCTCATGTTATCTCCTAGAATATGGAGGGTATTTAGAGATAAATATAGACCCATGTGACATTTTCTTTTCTCCCATCCCAAACTAGGCACACCTAAGAAAACTTCAACAACCACAAAAGTTCAGATGTCATTTGTAAACTAGCATAATAAGAAAGCCTTATTCAATGAAAAATGTTTCCACTCAAGATCAAAAGAGGTAGCAAAGGAATATAATTGCTGACTAGGCAACCCGCCACCTCAAGTCATATTACTGCGTATATGAACTTGAATAAATATGCAGTAGGACTCAGATCTTGGACAAAAGCTTCCAGTTCTATACCACTAACATGCTGGAGTAAGATTTCAATATTGTTGACAAATATGTCCAATATCAAGCACCACTAACCACAGAATTTGAAGTTTTATGCCAAATCCCATTTGTTGAAACTCTTGGTCATTTGATACAATGCCCTCATATTTTCTGATGAGATAAAGTTCAACATAACTTATTTCAACCATGCAAAGATTATTCATGTAAACTTTTGTTCGATAATCAAACATTCATATGGTTTTACTACGATAGAAGCTGAAAATGATATGCAGGTTCTGGGGTCACTTCCATACCATTTCTCAAGAAGATTCCATGATTGACTACCCAATGTTTTATTTGCTCGAAATCTTGCCAAATTCCATGTATTTGTTAGATAACTTCAAATTGTACACATAGCCATATCTTAAATCTTCAGACAAGGCCATGGACTCGTGCTTGTCAAAGCTTGGGATCAAGTTAAACTTCAACTTCCAAGATGCACCACCCTACAGCCAGCAATAGATATTCCCATGTAATGGGTAGATATGGCATTAAGCACTAGCATTATGGTGAGAATACACTTGACTTCATGTCTTCACCTTTTATCTCACTTCCGTTTTCAAGAAACTCTATACAACATCCGAATTTGCAAGTGCAAGTTAACCGAACAAATTCCCAATTGATCTAGGAGGCACCAGGTACAGAACCACTATTGTTGTGTGAATCGGAGGATTTCTCTAATATCATTTGTCTAATGCCATTTCAGTTGCCTGCCATGGATATTCCCCATGTTGTTTAAAAACTAGTAAATTCAATTGATTAAAATATCTTTTAAATGTATCTTGAACTCATTTAAAGAAAACAGCACTCCATTGAGTTGTTTTGATGTAAATATACAGTACTTTTGTTTTATTTTGGAGAATTTGATGTAAATGCACAGCAATGGTGCAAAGCTGTAAGTGCCATGTACTTAATTTTATACAAGGGGTTTCAATGACAGTTTCAAGTAAGTATTTTCCATTTGATCGCAGATATTGTTCGCCTTTATGCACGTCATTCTGTGACCAGGGAGAATAACCTTTGACCTTTCTTCTTATTGTATTTATTATTCAATGTATTCAATCCGATAATTTATAAAAAAGGAATTCTCTAAAACTCTTTTTGGTCTTTCATCATCTTACATTCCAGATGATTCAGGTCGATGAGATCTCTGTTTGAATGGATCAAACTGACGACTCTAGAATATTTGAGATTTTCAATTTGGGAAGGGCAAGATTCCATGGCACTTCACATGGTGTTTTGAGAAGATCTCAAGTCTAAGTGGAATATACATATGGACTCCAATTGGCTTTCTAAACGGGGGGAACAACAGGCTTGCATATAGTTTTCCTGATTTGGGACTCTCTGGGTTCATTTTTTGGAGATGTTTTTATGGCTCAGGGGATGTTCGATGGAGATGGTCCCCATGATAGTCTTGAACATTTTCACATTTTTGTTGGATCTAATTTTACACAAATGGTTGTTTTATCAAATCAGAAACATTTATGCCTACAAAATGCAGCCAGTGTGAAGCAAAAATCTATCAATAAGTCCTTAATTTCATGCTGTTAGTTGCTAAAAATATTGCAAACATGGTTTAAATAATATCACTTATGAACATATCTCTATCTCTTATTGAAGTGTTCTTCCACTTACATACAGGTCATTCAGCACAATATTTCAATAAGAAATGATAACAAAGTAGGTGACAGGTCTGATATTACAATTTTATTACAGATATTGTCCTTTAATCGTGGAAGAAAAATCAAGAATCAAAGGCCAGATGAAATTAGACACTTTGGCATCATCAAGTTTGTAAGAGAACTATATGCACAATGGAAGGATACCTCATAATCAACTGAAGTGTTCTTTATTGGCTCTGTCAACATATGCCTGTATCTAACTTTCAATCGAAGTAGGGAGCTTCTAGTTCTTCCTAATGATGTAAAAGTGAAGAAAAACTAAGGAAGCTGAAGAAACTAACCGATGAATGAAAAATTGAAAAGTAGAGCTTGTGATTAAAATTGATAACTTGGAATCAGAAATGGAAAACCTTTCAAGCCTTGTCTTTCAGTGGAAACATCAAGACCTTGATGTAAAAAGAGGTGAGATGGTATGGATAGTTGGCACTGATGATGGCACCCCTGAATGCTACTGGAATTATGAAATGAGAAAGCTCCTTGAACATTGTGAAGATGTTGGATCATCTCTACCTGTCCAATATGTACATAAAATAATTACATAAATCATTAACACTATTCAACTCGCCATAAGAGACAATAGAAAGATGCAATTGCGAATTTATTCATGCCATGGAATGGTAAATTTCTTTAACATGTGCTTATCCAATAAAGATGTATGACATGAAATATGACATGTACTAAGGTCGCTTAGGTCGGCCCATATAGTCAACTTGTATCTAAGAGTCAATCACAATAGCAATGGAGACATAGTATAGAATAGATTTAGTGTTATATTTCATATCGATGTGAAAGGATAATTGAAGTAAAATGTCATGGAAGTAAAATTGAAAAAAAATCTCACAAGATCTTTAATTTGCAAAAATTCTTAACCAAAGTACAGTTTAACCGTTTGAGTAAAACCATAGTAAATGGTTTCAAGCAGCCCTAGTCTTCTTGTCAATTAAGAAACTAGCATTCGAGCCTAACAATTGTTTGAGGTATCATTAATATTTGAGGAATTACTCTGGTCAATCAAAATATCGAATGACATTCTATCGAAAATCTCCCCACCGTGCTTTGCATTTCTACAAAGATGCAAAGACAAACCAAGTTCGAAGAGAAATACATGGAATGGATGACCAATTTGCATTGACCTAATTATAAAATTCGCATGAGGATAAGATATATACAACTATTCAAGTAGTTCCAGATTAAGGCTTCAACAATCAAGCACTTTCACGTAAATTGCTTAGCAACATTCAATTCTTTCAAGTACTGTAGCCCAGTTTTCGCTCCTGCACAGCCCATCCATTTATAGTAAAGCATACAATCAGTTTTCAGAATTAAATGAAACTCGTTAGGGCAATCGAAAGTAACCAGGCTAAATTCAGCGCCTCCAGTCCGGTTTTTGTAATATAGTGAAGCATCAACAAAATAAAGTTGAGAAGAAGTTGAAAAGAAGCCGAATTAGGAATTTAAAAGCACCCCAATAATACTAACTTCAATAACATTTCTCTAAATCAACTAAATTAAGCTGAAAAGAAGTTGAAGACACCCATCTTTAGATTTTCACGGACCCCAAATGACATTCAAGTTTCAGGATAAGATGATAATTATGTGTTCATTACATCGCCAAATCAACACAACAAGGAGTTGAAGCTTGAGGATTTAATACACCCAATAGAAGTAATTCAAGCTCGAATATGTAAGGACAACTTACCTGATAATTGAACTACAGTTAAATCTTTTTCGAGGCTGAAGTTTTTCCAAAAAGCGCCGAACCAGAGGCACAATTAACATCAGCTGATACTCAAAAATGGATAATGGAAATCAAGTGAAATGCAATGTTATTTGTTTCAAAAAGCGGAGACGCTCAATAGATTTGGATAAAACCCGACTCTAAATGGGAGGGAAACCATATTGCAATTCAACTACATATTGCAATTCAACCATATTTTTTTTTTTTGGATATGGATATTGGAAACCATTGTTAAGTAGAGAATAGGGTTGATATTGATCGCCATCCATACGTATTTTTGGATTTGGTCGATATGCTTGAAACATATGTTATGTAAATGAGTTTGATATATATTTTTGGATTTTATATGAATGTTCTAAACAAATGTTCAATCAAGGGTATGTTACATAAATGAGAGATCTCTTTTTATTTGCCTTTTCCATTATGAGGAAGTCATCAAGTTGGAGATTATATATTTTTATGACAATGTAGCTTGGTTACCACATACAGTTACTTTCATGCAATGCTAGTTGTTGCTTTGGTGATAAACTATAAATACAGCGAATAAAAGTGTAACTCTTTTAATAGAACATGTAGGATATCAAACATATAATGTAAAGGCACCACCAAAGGCTAATATATAACACCACCAAAGGCTAACATATAATACCACTAAAAGAAACACCTAACTCAGTTCTAACATGCAACACCACCAAAGGCAAAAGGCCACCAAGAAAAAAAAAAGGTCAACTGAAAACGTTCCCGCAGTATAAGAACTTGCTCCAGCAGTATAAGAATTCTCTCCGGCAGAATGGATTGGATGCTCCGGCAATGAAGGCTTTGGAGCCACAACGCTCTAGTAGTCCAATTAAACAATCCGACAATAAAAACAACTCGCTCCGGCACTACATATTTCTCTCTCTGGCAGTACACCTTCTGGAGCCACAATCCTCCGGCAGCCAGATTAAACGCTCTAGCAACGAAGACAATGCGCTCCGGCCATACGGTAACTCACTCCAGCAGTACACCTTCTGGAGCCACAGCGCTCCGATGGTTGAATATGTCGCTCTAGCGATACAAAAACGCGCTCCAGTGATACAGACATTCGCTCCGACAATACACCTTATGGAGCCACAATGCTCCGACATTGTGGTAGTGCGCTCCAGCAGTAGATGAACTTGCTCCGGCAATATGTGATCTCGCTCTGACAGTATACCTTCTGGAGACATTTCGCTCCGGCACTCTATGAATGCACTCCGGCAGTAGGGTCTCTGGAGCCACAGCGCTCCGACGGTAAACCTTCTAGAGACATTTTTGCTCGGGCAATCTATAATGTCCCTCCAACAATAGAGGCTCTAGAGCCACAGTGCTCCTGCAGTGCCTATTGCGATCCGGCAATCATTACAAAGAGCTCCGACAGTGTTATTTTGCGCTTCGGCAATACGAAACTTGAGACCGTCAATTGACTTTTTTTTGTACGAGAAAGGCATTTCCATCCAAAAAATAACAACTTTTTACCTTTGTGGGAGGGGGGGGTTTGCAAGGAAAGATTGTTGTGGGGAAAAAAGTGAGGGGACAGGTTTGAATGGGGGTAAGTGGCATAGATAGTGTATTTGGGGGGGGATGGGGGGGTTGATTTGTAATTTTCCCTTTAATATTTATAGTGATGCTTTGGGAGCAAGAACGAAATAAATGCCCATAAATTATCGGAAATCTAGAAGAGGGTCACGCCACCGTTGCCAGATTGAAAAGACGAAAGAATAAATGTTAACGGGCATTATATACGTTTAAGATAGCCATTATTTACATTTTTTTCTTTTAATAATTCTTTTCAAGGCAAACTTTTCTATGCTTCCCTTACTGCATAAAACCTAGGAAAAATTACGTATATATCCGTTATAGTTTGCGTTATCACAAAACTATTGAATAGTTTATGTTATTATCTATCTATCTGTTTTTTTCATATCATAACGAAAAAAAATTAAAAAGATAATTTTACCCTTTTTCGTTTGTTGAACAACCGAATTCAATGGATTTTTGGTGAAATCAGGTTGGTCTTTGAAAAACCGAATTCAATGGATTTTCGGTGAAATCAGGTTGGTTTTTGAAAAACCGAAATTCAAATTTTTTGATTGTGGAAGAATCAAAATTTTTTTTCTCTCTCGTAAGTCCTCTGCGTATTCTCTCTCTATCGACTAATCAATTTTTTTTAAATTCAATTTTAGCTCTCTATCGACTAATCAATTTTTTAAAAAATTCAATTTTTCAACAACTGAAAAAGATAAAATTGTCTTTTTTTTAAATTCTTTTTATGACATGAAAAAAATGGACAGAAAACCAATCCCTTAAAATTAGAGATTCAAGAATTCAAAATAAATATCAATAAATCTCCACCTTAGCTTGAATTTCAAAAGAAATTCTCATCGACCGCCTTCTCCACACCGTCCTCATGGGCGCTTACCTTGGCAACACATTAGTCAAGCCCAAGCATAACTTGAACTTCTATAATGGAACTGGCTTTGTCAACATATCTGTAACATTTTTCTTGGTGTCAATATTCAGTAATAAGATATCATCTTCAGCTATGATCTTACGAATAAAATGATGTCTGACATCAATATGCTTCATCCTTGTATGATATATTTGGTTCTTCGTCAAATGTATTGCACTTTGACTGTCACAATAAATACCAGTCCCATTATGTCGTAAGCCCAAATCGTTTACAAGCCCTCTCAGCCAAATGGCTTCTTTTACTGCCTCAGTAATAGTCATGTATTCTGCTTCAATCGTAGACAAAGGCAACCACACTTTGTAGCATCGACCTCCAACTGATCGAAATTCCTGTAAGTGTAAACACATAACCTGTAATAGATCTTCTACAGTCCAAATCACTTGCAAAGTCAGCATCAACATAACCAACAACCAGCAACTTTGTCACCAACTTGTTATCTCCATCAAACATCAGACCCATATCTGATGTACCCTTAGGTAACACAATATCCATTTTATCGCATGTCAATGCTCCTTTCATGAATTAGCCATATACTTGCTAACAACACTTATGGCATGTGAAATATCTGGACGAGTGCAAACCATTGCATACATAAGGATTCCAACTACACTCGCATAGGGAATACGTGACATGTATTCCTTTTCAGCATCTAAACTTGGAGATAATGATGTTGACAATCTGAAATGTGCAGTAAGAGGAGTACCCATGGGCTTTGAATCATTGTTTGCAAAATTGCCCGATCTAACCGCTAACTGCCCGGTTGGATCGGAACCGGTCAAACCGGCCAATGGCCGGTTCCTGTTTTGCGCGGTTAGGGTGATCAACCGGTATTTTTAATAAAAGAATTAAAATATATATATATAAATTCTAAAAAATAAGGAATTTGATTTGTAATACATTTTTAAATATTCTTTACATTATAGTGCAGATTAAAAATTGTTTTGATCTCACTTTTATATTTTTCCATTTGTCTAGAAAATTTTAAAAATAGCCATTGGTAAATATAAAATGGGTTAAAATCCATTTTTTTCATTAATTTTCAACTTCATTTGAATATGTTTTGTTTTAATTATTATTTATATGCTTTTCATATTTTAGTAGATTTTTTTTTGTATTTTTTCAATACTTTTTTGACCGCACAAGACTTGCCCTGTTAGAGCGGTTGAATCGCCCAGTTTACTGGTTAAGCCGGTTAAACTGCTTCTAGGCCCACGTCCGGCTAACCGTTCCGGTTCGATTTTGCGAATACCACTTTGAATTTTCCATCTCGAATCTAACAAAGACCTTCTCAATGTACTCTTTCTGAGATAGCCATAATTTACCCAAGTTTCGATCTATGAGAATCTCCATACCCAAAATTTTCTTTACTGAGCATAAATCTTTTATTTCAAATTCTCTGGCAAGTTGAGTCTTCACTTTATTGATTTCTAAAGAATTCTTCACAACAATAAACATATTATCCATATAAAGCAATAAATAGATGAATGAACAATCAATAAATTTTTTAAAATAGACAAAATTGTCATAGTTACTTCTAACATACTCATATCCAATCATGAATATATCAAAACCTTTATACTACTGCCTAGGAGACTACTTTAGGTCGTACAATGACTTCTTCAACTTGCAGACATGGTTTTCCTTTCCTTTAACAACAAACCCTTTTGGTTGAGTCATATAAATATGTTTTTCTAACTCCCCATGAAAGAGTGCAGTCTTGACATCAAGCTTTGCTCTCAAAGCTTGTTGTGCCCTTATACCACTTGTAGTGCTTTGATACCACTTGTTGAGCTATGATATCTATTTCATAACTAGATCATTGTCAAGGATGAGAACTTTGAGAGCATACAAGACTTTTATCTCACTAAAAGGGAAACCACCCAAAATCTCAGTGGGAACCGCTTCTCTACAAGAAATAAGCATATCAATCTTCGAGAGTCCAAAAGAAGCACCATCACAATGTTTCTGTCCAAAAGAAGCTCTCTTCTCTAGAGGAAATTCTTCTGAGAGAGATAAGAGTTCAAAATTCAAACCAAGTGGACAAAAAATTCTTCTTCACCTCTTTCCGTTTCTCAAAACCGAAAGAAGCCCTAGCCCCTTTTCCAGCGAGAGACAAAAGTTCAAACCAAGAAGAATCGTATATCTCAAAAAAACTTTTTTTTATTATTTATACAAGTCACCTAATAATAAAAAATGGGCAAAATACAAGAACATCTAAAATGTGATTTTTCTATCACCATTCAACACAAAGTTCAGTCGGCCTTGAAAGGAATTGATAGTGAGGTTGAGGAACTTGAGGTCACTAAGATCAAAAAAATATTTGATTTGGGATTCAGAGATAAATCCAAGTATACTTAGTTTTATATTGGAAAATGAAAGTTGGGAAATATGTGAGGGAATTTAAAACTAGGGATAGTTTTGTGAGCAACGCCATTCCAAAAACTCTCGAAGAGTCGGGGGATGTCAAGAAGTTTGCCCCAAAGTCCAGGTGTACCTTTTGCACATTTGCGGATAACTACGTTGGTATGGAATTGTCCGTTGAGCCAATTGTCTTCTAGAGAAATGAAACGGAGGTAGGTGAGCTTACCAATCTCCATAGGCACCAAACCAAGAAATTGTTGGGACCCAAATCCAAGAACCTGAGTTTTGAAAAAGTGCCGATGGTCACCTTCAAAACGATTCAAGCTGAGATCGAGGTGGGTTAAATTGGGCAATTATAAGAAGTTCAGTCGGTTGAGAGTCCTATTCAGACTGAAATTTGAGAGCTTAATCTCGATTATGCTTCCGCCATGGTTGCATTACATACCAACCCATTCACAATGGCCAGCCAGTCTTGTAGTCATCGTCGAAAACCCATGAGTCGATATATCTGGTGTTCCAGTTGAGCAATGCTTTGGTTTCTAATTCAACCAGAGGGAAAAGGATAAGGATTGGAAATCTGACCACCACTTCCATGGCTTCTTAATGTTGCTCGCTGGATTGCGTATAGAATGTGTTTAAAACGTATTGAGTGAGAGAATGGCGTGAATGCTATGTCAAATTTCGACATAGACTTCAATTGTGTTTGGCCTGCTACCTCTCTTTCATATTATTCTTTAAGCGGACTGGCATTATTATTGGCGAAAATTATAAAAAACATCTACTTTCTATACAACTTACCTCAACCCAATCTCTTTTGTACGTTTTTTTTTTCAAAATACACATTTTATGCAAATACCCCAATTGAAATAAAAATAAAAAATACCTAAACTACTCTCCCTTACTTTTACCTTACCCACGCCTCTCTCCTGTATCCCGCCAAAATACGAGTTCAACCAAAATACGGGTTTCGGCACTCTATAAGTGCCGTCCAACCGTAAGTCTCCGGCATTGTGTAAAGTACAGTCTGGCAGTAGGGCTCTGGCACTGTATAAAATGTTGTTTGGTAGTAGGGCTCTGACACTGTGTAAAGTTGGATCTGGCAGTAGGTTTTGGCACGATGTAAAATGCGGTATGGCAGTAGGCCGGACACTGTGTAAAGTGCGGTCAAATAGTAGGGCTCTGACACTATGTAAAGTGTGGTCCGGCAATTGACAAGGGCAGTCTAGCAATTGCAAAGACAGTCCAGCAATACTCAGTTTTGGTCCAGTAGTTGTTTTAGAGTGGTCCTATTGGAGTCCAAAAGTCAATGTAAAATCTGGCCAAAATGATTTTTCTGGATGGAAAGGACATTTCCGTCTAAAAAATTAAATTGTTTCCTTGGGGTATTACATAGAAAGTTTATTTTGGGAAAAAAAGCAAGAGAAAAAGTTAAATTGAAGGTAAATTGCATAGAAAGTATAGTCTTGGGGTTTTTTTGTAATTTTTTCTTATTCTTTTGCTGAGGTCTCTCTCGCCATACACCTCAAAATTTCATAACAGAACATGCGGATGTTGTCATAGTCATGACTTTTGAGGTCTCCTTCTATTTACAGACCCAAAAATTTCTCCAAAATATTTTACAGGCAAAAATTACGAAGAAGATCGGTCAACCATGTTTTTTTTTTTCTTTTTTTTTTGTGGAATTGTCCTTTAGTCCTACGATGAGTTTGAGAATTCTATCCTTGGACAAAATTTTAACTTTAGTTTTTTAGTATTTTCTATAGTAGGGAAACTAAAATTAAAACTAACAAAAAACTAAAAAAAGAAATTAAAATTGGGTTTGAGGATGGGCTAATTTAAAAAAAAAATACAAAACGTGGGTTGAACGATCTTCTTTGTAATTTCTACCAATAAATAGAGTATTTAGTATTTTAGGAAAAATTTTACGATCCATACATAAATCACTCTTTAATTAAAAGAAAAAAATTTATATAGAGTGTACTCCTTAATTAACTTAAATGTTTTGGTTCTCTTTCTAGCGAGTTGAAGGTTGGAGGGTAGAGGCATGCAGAGAGAGAAAATAGAAAAAAGGATCTGGAAGGAGACTTTTAGAGAGAAAAAGAGTTGGTGACGTTTAGTGAAAAGGGAATAGATTCGATAGAGGAACAACGAGGCATGGTTACGAAGAGGGAGAACACATAAAGCCCATTAGATTTTATACTCTTGTGGGAGTATATTGTTCATTTACTCTGTCGATGAAACCTATTCTATGAATAATTTGTTTACCTCCAAAATTTGGATAAGCAATATCTTCAATCGATAGGCCAACCTCAATAAAAAGAAATCTAAATTGCGCTCTCTATGCACTTCAAAAATTTATGTCCCAAGATTGAACACAGGCCATCTAGTTTTGAAGCGTGATATCTAAGTGTCAGAAAGTTCAAACTTCAAAGTAAAATAATTATCTAATGATTATTAGTTGGATAAAAAATTTGTCTTTTTTATGGGCGAAAGAATGATTCCTTCTTAATTTTTACATTTTTATTATCTTAGAGTTTGAAACAATTAATTAATATAAAAATATTTTGAGAACATAATTTTAATAAACATAGACAGTCCCACTAAACTAGATGGATTTTATTTTTATTTATATTTGAAATTAAGTGATATATCTAATAATAATAATAATAATATAATAGTTTTATTGTGAATGATAGACCTACCATATATAAATGAGGTCTTTATCTTTTGTTGGTCCTCAAAAGTAGGAAATCTCATTTTGGATTCTTCATTAATAAGGTCGACTTGGAATATAATAGAGGATTATAAATTATTTCCACTTCTTTGGATTTTCTTCGAATTTTTTTGAAAGATTTTGTAATGTAAAAATTTACTTCTCAATTGTTTGTTCTGGCAATGTAGAATTATCTATTACAAATAATTGTTACATAGTATGCTAGTGTGAACAGAAATGACAACTACAACAGATGTGGCAATTGTTGCATGACTTATTATGTAGCGGTGATCCCTTTTTGTTATGTGTATTTCTCATTGTATAGGGGTGCATAGTTTGTAGGCCAAGCAAGTTGAGCCAACCAGAGCCATAGTCCGAAGCAGTGTTTACAAAAATGGATTGGTGACTCGAATTGGTCACACCCATACCTGTATCTGATAGGGGGAATCCGTGGATCGGATCGGAAAAATCGACGGAATTGGTAATTTTATCCTAAATTTTTGAAAAAATAATTTAAGAAAAAATTGTTCATCATTTTGTTCTCACTTGGCTTGGTGAAAAATCTGTCGGAATCAGTGAAGAATCAGCCGGACTCAGTGGAGAATCATCGGAATCGACGGTTCCGAGAAAAAATCGGCAAGTCTACTCTTCTGAAACGACCAAATCTCGATTGATTACTAGATCCAAGATAGTCATGGCGAATCTCGATCCTGATCGTCCAATTCTGGATCGAGTCATGGATTTTTAAATCACTGGCCCGTCCAAGCAGGTCAACAGGCTTGAATTTCAAACCAAATTTGGGAACCCTCGCCTAAGTCATACAAGACCAGAGGATCTAGCCAGCTTAGTTTGGTCCATCCACCCCTAATTCCATACTCGACAAGGATTTTAATATTTGAAGCGTCTCTCTTGTAGGGTTCTCGGGAATCCCTTAGCTTGCAGAACCGATAATCCCAAATATCGGGATCCCACCCAAGATCGTGTACTCAATTGGCCAAATGCGAAGTAGATGAATACAATTATAAATCGAGTGCTAGAAATAAAGCAAACATAAAAAGCACACCACAACAACACACGATTTATGTGGTTCACCTCGTAAGGCTACATCCACGACCTCAACAACTAGAAATCCACTATCACAATGAACATTACAATTTTTTGTTATAAGAGATGATACCTGTATCTAAACATCGGTAAAAGACAGTCACCGAACTTCTCTTCTGAATTCGTTCTCCTAACCAAGCAGCACCGTCGATCAATATCTTCTTTCCCACCGTAATACCGCTACCGAAAAGATAACCTCGAGAACAACCGAGAGACTTTTTCTCTCTAAAAATGAAAGTTAACCAACCCAAAACTCATAGGAATACCTCCTCTCTCTCAGAGGCCATGTCTCTCTCTCTTGGAGACTCATCTCTATATTGGAGATCCATTCGTATTACCCCCAAAGGGGTGACCTTAAAAAGATGGGTATTATGGTCTCCTTCACTATCTTATAAAGATATCACTTTCTTGCTTCCCAAGAAAATCCATTTTCTATTTTTCATAATATCCTTAATCTTTAGAAGAAAATATGGGTATAGTGATTTGACTATCACCAAACCCAACATCTCTTTTAATACAAAAACTTGTGCCCCTCTCTCTCTCTCTTCCACCTAATAACTTTCTAGATGAAACGTCTCTCTCCCAATGCAAAAAATGCATCTTTCTCTCCCTCCCTCCCTCTATCTTTTTCTACGGGTCCATGGAAGCTCATTTTTTCCAAAACTAAACAAAAAAATAGATACTCTCTCACACATACACACACTCAGTGCTTGTTTACATTACACAGAACTTTCACAACATACATTGAACTGAACTTTCACAACATAAAAACACAATAAATGCTGGTCCAAAAAAATAAAATAAAATAAAAATAAAAGCACAATGATAGACATAACACATCCTTAACTCTCTGATTTCATATATAATAGTCAATAATGAATGTGCCCTCCTTATATAGCAAAATAAATGGTCTTATTGATCTTCCTTCTTTCTTGTTATGATTTTACTGTGTTCTATTTCATGGAGGGACAAAATGGTCACACCACCTCAACAAATCATAAGGTAGCCTCGTTTTTACAGTGAAAGTGAATCATTAACATGGTGGACAAAGTGTTTGAGGAATTTGTTTCACTTTGAGTATGTCTTCAGGTAATCTTTTTATGGATATTTATAATGCACCTCTTTGGCATTTGTCTGATTCGAATGGATGGCTACAGTAGCTTCAAACGTAATTTCATATATGTAACTTTTAGAATTAGGATATAATACAGTAAATTAAGACAGCTACAGTAGCTTCAAACGTAATCTCATATGTAACTATTTGAATTGGGATATAATATAGTAAATTAAGAGCATGACTTCTAAATTATCTCGTATGAGCACTCTAGATTCAATCTTCAAGGATTTGGTTTGAAGCATTTTCTGAGCTCAATTATTTTCGATTTACAACTGATTTATGTATGAGTAAGGACAACCAGAAAATCATCGGATCAAAGAGCTGGCCGTATTTGGTGTGAGAGAGCACGTTTTGACGCATTCTCATTGACAAACTTCAGCAGATGAAAATATGATCTGCAACATGCAACACTAAGTAGTGAGGGAGGTGATTATATTAGGCATACTGTTAGCATGAGTGTATGATTATCTTATACATAGAAAACTAGGATAGCTATCCATCATTCATAATATAGGAAAAAAAAAAAAAATTCGACAAAACCTAGAGATTTATAATCAAAATACAATAAGATTTAGGAAACACAATGTCAAACACTTAAAATCACATCTAAAGAATCATATTTTGTTAAAAACCTTGGTGTATTGGGTTCATGCCATAAGTCTTGGCAATTCGGGATAACCCAAGTCCCTGCTTGAAATAAAAAGTACTTTTTGTATTGTAGACTATATATTTTAATACTGGGTCAAGTTGACCTCATACTGGACCAAACATGACCCTATAGGTGTCCAAGCTGGACCTGGATGCGGACCCGGCCTAGGTCAGGTGCATGCGAGTTGGATGCTGGCCGGACCTGCTTGGTCCAAAACTCATACCTAGACCTTGACCCAGACCCGGTTTGGGTTGACCCGCCTAATTGCCACTCCTATACCAAGCCCCTCGAATATCATACGAAAATTAGGAACCCCAAACCGAGTTATACAAGGACCAGAAGACTGATCCGGGTTGGTTTGCTCCATCCACCCTTGATTCTACACTCAACAAGGATTTGAATCTCTCTCTTTCAATCCAAGATTGAAATGACTCTCTTTCACACATACAAAGCCCACAATTTAAATAGAGCACTCTCTCTCTCTCTCTCTCTCTCTCTCTCTCTCTTTTCTCTCTCCCACATACAACCACGATTTAAATGTCTCTCTCGAACTCCCTGATACCTTTCAATATGAGACATCCCTCTCTCAATGCAAAAAATTGTGAACTAAATATTTATTAACAGATCTTTTTTACTTCAGTGTTTTTCAACTTTGAACTGAATATTTATTAACAAATACCATTTCCAATTTAATAAAAAAAAAAAAATACTAATAGACATGACAAGCTTTGGAGAGATTGACTATACATTCCTCTCTCTCGCTCTCTCTCTCTCTTGTGCTTGTTTCCATGAATTAAACTTCTACAACATGAACAGACAATAATAGATGTTGTTTCCAAATAAATTAAAACAAATTTTATTAAAAATTAAAAATAAAAATACAATGACGATCCAAGCTTAGGAGACATTGACTATAAATTCTACTAAATACAAGTACTTTTTGCCAGTGCTTTCACCTCATTTGAACTCTATTGTCATCTTCGCACACCAGATCTTCTTAATCAAAACATTACGCCACATACAATCGTGTATCAAAGTTCGCAATCTCATAAACAGTGTTAAAAAACTTGGGTGACCTAAGTAGGACTCGCCACTTTGGTTGACATTATGTATGGACCCCAAAATAATTACTTAAAATACGAAATGATTTGATCATAGGTGGAATTATAAGGAAGGTCGATTAAACTGTGTTTTTTTATTTTCCCAAAATTGCTCCTCACTTCAAGGATTCCAACCTCGGACCCTGCATTTAAACTTTCTTTTTTCTTTAGGTTTTTCGATATTAACACAGTGCCCCGGCTTTAGGGGCAGTGCCCAGGTGGCCTGAGATTAAAATCCTCGGACCGCCATGCGCACACAACAAACTTTCAATAGAACGGTGTAAGGTCCCCATCCTCGGATCGCTGTTTTTCTCAAATAAATAAAAAATAAAGCGCAGTCTGAGGATGGGGACCTTAGACTGCCTTGAAACTCAGTTCTGCTAAGTCTAGAGAGCGGTCCGAGATCCCCATACTCGGACATTGTTTTTCTCAAAACTAGGAGATAAATAGTGGTCAGAGGATGGGGCCTCGGGCCGCTGTTTTACTCAAAAAATAAGCATGAAAGAGTGGTCTGAGGTTGGGGACCTCGGGCCACTTAAAAACTGAGGCCTGCTCAATCGAGAGGGCAATCTGAGGATTCAAACCTCGACTCACCTGGGCACTGCCCCTAAAGCTTGGGGCGCTGCCCTACTAACGACAAAATAATTTTTTTAAAAAAATTAAATGCAATTCGAGGATTGCGTCTTCGGACCGATGGATAAGTTTGAAAAAAATATAAAAAATGTGGGTTGACTGACCTTAGAAATAGTTTGCCGCTTACAACAGATGTGTAAATTTCCACTTTATAATCCTCTGTTGTGGTGGACATGATCATTTCTGTTAAGTTGTTGAAAATGGCAGGGATTACACCTTATAGATTATTGAGTGCTAGATCTAGCACTTGAAGAGAATATAGATGTGATATCCCCCAAGGAATCGCCCCATTGAACGTATTAGATCTTAGGCTAAGGACATAAAGGGACTTGATGCTTTTGCCAATCCATGTTGGGATGTTCCCAGACAACTGATTCTCACCGAGATCAAGTAACTTTAATTTGGAACAATTTCTCAATGATGCTGGAATTTCACCTGATAACGTATTGTTACTCAGGTCCAAATACTCGAGATCCATTAGGCGCCCCAAGGTAGTCAAAATAGGTCCCATCAATTTCTTCCTAGCAAGATTAAGCACGACCAAATTCACCATGCCTCCTATGGAGGGGGGATGTATCATGTAATACAATTATCAGAAACATTCAAATAACGCAGATTAGGCATGACTTGCCCAATGTTTCTTGGAATAGAACTTGAAAATCAATTCACTTGATTCAGAAATTTGAGACCACTGATGTTCATGCACTTTTCTGACTCATTGCACATCTGATTTTGCAAAAGAATTGAGAAGTTGACATTTGGAACTTTATTATTTTGGCTCAAAGCAACTGGGATATTTTCGGAAATGTTGTTGCTTGCATAGAGAAATTTTTGGTCTTGCGGGTGAGAATTAGGAAATAATGGGCCTTGAAAATTATTTGAGCCTAGATGTAACATTTCAATGGCTTCAGGGTTGCACAGCTCTGGAGGAAGAGAACCTGTGAGATGGTTACCATTTAGGTCCAAGTAAACAAGCTTGGAAAGATTTCCAATGTAGGAAAGGAGTGAACCATTGAGCTCGTTACTTGAAAGATCCACGTACTCAAGATTTGTTAGATTCCCTATTTCAAGAGGGATATGTTCTGAAATCTTAGTTGAATAAATTTCTAGGAAACGAAGGTTGTGGAGAAGACCAATTTCTAGGGGGATTGGTCCGATGAATGAGTTAACTGGGAACTCAAGGTTCTTAGATTAGTCCAATTGGTGAAAAACCACCCAAGGATGGCACCAGTAATTCTATTGTCACCGACATCAAACTCAGAAATTCTACTCAACGCAGCAAGAGATGGTGGTAAAGAACCTTTTATATCATTTCCAGACAAATCTATGGATTTTAGGTTTGTGCAAAGCCCAAGCTGAGATGGTATGCTAGAATTCAGCCCACATAAGGTAAGGACTAGACGCTATAGAGTCCGAAGTTGTCCAAGAGATGCTGGGATAGGTCCACCCAAAATAAAATTTTCACCCAATTCAAATGTTTTGAGCCTGAAGATTAAGCCAATATCATGAGGAATTGAACTTGTGAAATTGTTACCTCCTAGTATAAGTCCCTACAATTTTGTTAGTTTCTTAAGCTCAACTAGAATGGGACCAGTTATTGAATTCGAAGACAAATCCAAGTATTCCAACTTCTGGCATCCAAAAATGAAGCTCGGGAACTCCGTTAAAGAATTATCATGTAGAGAGAGGTAAGTAAGAGACTCCATGTTCAGAAATCTTGTCGTGTCGGGAGAAGTCAGGTGGTTGTTTCCAAAGTCCATGAAGCTTACCTGTTTCAGTTTACCAAGCTGATAAGGGATCGGGCCAGAGAGTCCGTTGCTTTCTAGAGAAATATTGCGAAGCTCTGTGAGATTGCCAATCTCTACTGGCACCGAACCCGTAAACTTGTTGCTACCTAAATCCAAGACATTGAGCTTCGAAAGGGTGCCAATGGACCTGAGAATTTTACCTTCAAGATTGTTTGAACTAAGATTGACGTGGGCTAAATAGGGCAATGACAAGAAGTTCAATTCATCGAGAGTACCATTCAAACTGAAATTTGAAAGGTTTATTTCAATTACACTTCCATCATTATCGCATCGAATGCCTGCCCACCTGCAATGGCTGGTCTCATTGTCGGTGTCGAGAAACCAGGACTCCAAATTGCAAGCTTTCAGACAGGTTTTCCAGTTAAATAGTGCTTCTGCTTCAAGTTCAGCTAATGATAAACCAGTGGATGTAAATAAAAGTCCGGAAACAATAGGAAAGAGCATGATAGATATTGAAAACTTCACCATTTCTGTTGCATGCGAAATGCTATTGAAATAATTTGTTTGTGTTGGGTACAGGATTCAGTATCCAAATTTATAGACCATTGTAAAGGAAAAAGTGGCGAAAATTCATGGGTTGGAATCTGCCATCAACTTTCTTTATTTTTTCTGTTTCTGCTACTTATCTTCCCTCAGTTTAGAACACTACCATACTTTGAGAAACGTGTTTTCTGATTACTCGTGATTTCTCTCTCTCTCTCTCTTTCTGATGACCGGTGATTTCTCTCTGTCTCTCTCTTTCTGATGACTGGTGATTTCTCTCTCTCTCTCTCTCTCTATCTCTCTCTTTTTCTGATGACTGGTGATTTCTCTCTGTCTCTATCCAATGGTCCATTCTAAATTGGACGGCTGAGATAACTGTAATCACAATGTCACCCTATACACTATTTTATTTTTTTATTTTTTCTACAAAATATTTTGACACTAAATTTTGGGCATCCACTCCTCTGTTAAACTCGCACATGTAAACAATACAAAATAAAAGTTCCGATAAAATAAAATGATCAAAATGCCTCGAAAGTTTTAGAGGTATTTTGATCATTGTATTTTATCAAAACTATTTTTTTGATATTCATTTTTAGTGCATCTCATTGAGATGATGGCATGCACTAAATTTTATATTGATATAATTTATAGAAATAACATGAAAAATAAAATTATATGTGGCATCGGATCTAGATCAAATGATCAATGGCTCACTTGATCTAAATTGGATGGTTGGATAGAGAAGGGGAAATATATATCTTCTGTACAGCATGGGAAGTATAGAAATTTGCAAAAGGGATAAAAAGTTGTACGTCTCGATGAACATGTTTTTGTAATGCGTGATGTCAAGCCTCTAATGGTGATCCAACCTTGTTTCGATGACCGATACTTGCAATGAGATCCTATGACGTGGGGAAAACTTTAAGCACATTCCTGGATCCCAGATTCCTCAATCTCATAACCATGATTAAGGGGAGAACCTCAATACTCCTATTGATCAAATGCATTCTAAGTGCCTTCTAAATCCCATAACAAACCCCTTTGTGGTATGCATGAGTATAGGAGGGTGTAGTCTGCCCTTGTTCAATTTACATTTTGGGCATGAGTTTCACCATTTTTTGCACTTTACAGGCTGTGCACCTCTCAATAAAAATTCCGTAACTCCCCACATATGAAATATATGCCATGAGACTTTTTTCGACTGAAACTAGATCGGAAAATAGAACAATAAAAACTTAGGGGTGGCACAAAGACTCTGTTCATGGGAGGGTGCAAACCCTTGACTCAGGGAGTTACTATATGATAAAATGACCATATCTCCCAATATATATGGATTTTTTTGCTCGAGTTTTATTTTTATGAAACTAGTCTCAATTCCACATAAAAAAAAATAACGGTCTCCCCTTGAGTCAGCACTGATTCATAGCCCAAGAACTCCATGCCAGAAGGAGCAATGCTCCTGAAATTTATGTAACACTCCTTTATGGTTAGGGGTGGCAATGGAACCGGACCCAACCCAGGACCCGAGGGGTGGACCTGATCCAGGTCTGGGTATGGGTCCAAAAATTGGATCTGACGGGTCGAGTCTGTGTCCGGGTTTAAATTTAGGGTTCGAACACTATTCGGTCCAGGTCTGGGTCCAATAACATTTTTCAACTCCCAATATATAAAATATAGTTAAATATAGTTAAATACATAAATATTTTTAATTTTTGGGTTGGGTCCGGTCGGGTCCAGGTTTGGGTCCGGTGAATGCAAGTCCATGCTAAGGTTTGGGTCCTATAACAGTTTCGGGTCCGGGTGCACCCGACCCCGACCCGACCCGACCCGACCCGTTGGCACCCCTATTGATGGTTCCCGCATAATCCCCAAATCACAAATAGGATCCAATTGAAAATTCGCAGCATCAAAATCGACTCAAAACTCCCCCAAAATTGACGATTCCCACCTAAGTGCACCAAAAGCAACAAAGACCCATACACCAAATTTGGCAATCGAAGGTATTTGGGTTCAAAGGGGTAATGTCACCAAAACATTTGCTCCTAAGGAACCAATAAGGCTTTGGATAAAAGCCCCTGACTCTAAAGTGAGAGGGGAAACAGGTCACTCTTTTTTTGTGCATATTTTGTTTATTTTTTGATGCAAAATAGAAATTGCACTTCAACTGAAATGCAATCCAAATAAAACCACCTAAAGGCCCATTTCATTTTTGTGTCACATGTAATTTTGAAACGCTTCGTGGATCTTATGCACAAAACATTGGTTGGTTGCTAAGTAAGATGGCCATTGTAAGGGAACTCGCAAAATAACCTAGTAAAACAATTTTTATTTAGTATAAAAATGTTAAAATCACTTTTAGCTGCTAGAAGTGAAATCTGATGATTAATATTCAATTGATAGCTCAAAGTAGATAAGAAAATAACACCAAACTTTGCAACTCGCCCATACTTGTTGGATTTACATCCGATAGCTAGTGTGATTATGACCATTAAAGTCCCGAAAAAACCTAAGCATATGCAGCAATTCAAACAGAAGCTATATGCAATTCCATTTAGATCCATGATTTTGCAGCTCAAAAGCTAGTGTATATCTAATGATCCTCAAAAAATAAAATGAAGAGGTTAAAAAAAAAAAAAAGTTTAACATAGTTCATTTTTAAAGTTTAAAACCAACTTTTTGTATATTTATGATTGTGGTGTCAAGATAATCCCCCCGTCAAATTTTACAACTAAAATCATATGTAAGATAGATTTTCTGGAGATAACATTTGAATAAGTGAGATAGCTCACACATCAAACCCCCTTCCAATATTATTTGCAACATGAAAATTAAAGTATCTCAAATGCAATATTAATGTTATTAACAAAATTTTGTGCTCTTGTCAAAAAAAATAATCCTCAAATGCATATTTCTCTATTCTCTCCTTTCTAACACGGGTTTTGTGCTAACCAAGTTCGTTGCGACCCATAAGTAGTGTAAGCAACAAGGGTCATGATACTTAGCTCTAGTATTTAAAAACCCAGCTCACGTAGCCGACAAGCGCTAACAAGAGAAGCCCAGGCTCCTTTACATATGGTTGCAACGTAAACACCTCCGAACTTTATCTTAAGATACAATTTTGTGTCTCAAAGTTTTTAGGATGGCACAAGAATCTACTTTCATATCTAATTATAAAATTTTAAACTCCAAATATTATTCAAATTAAGCAGGTCTTTAAAGGCAAGAAAATCTTGAAAGTGAATGGTCCAGATAATGTGTTGCAAGCTGTACTATTTTTTAGATTTGAATTTAGTTTTTTCTTTATCCATACATCTAGATATCGAGATGAACGCTTTCCTAACATCAAAATAGCCTTTTTCGATGGGTTTTTAAGGTGCATCTTAATTCTACAATTTAGAGTGTCAATCTTATAAAAAAGAATTCAAAAAAAACAAAAAAAAACACTAACATATTGAGATGATGAATACTTGTGGTTTCGGTAAAAAATTGGGTGTGGCTTGTATAGAGCCGAGGCTCTAAACAATCAAAGTAAAGCGCACCTTCAAATAGTATCGAGAAATGAGGTTTGAATATTATAAAATCTTTGTGATAGCCTTAAAATACATTTTCATCTTTAATTATAAAATTTAAAGCTTCAAAAATTGTATAGATCGAGCAAATCTATGAAAATCTTGAAAATTGACAGTCCAAATGCCTTACAAGATGTGCACTATTTCCAAAACTTAAAATTTATTTTTTTCTCATGTCCATACATGTTGGTCGATATGATCAATTTGAAGATATTTGGGCATCAAAATGACCTCTTCTAGTGAAATTTTTTATGTGGGCTCTAATTTGATTGTTTAGAGCTTCAAACTTTTTCCACCAAATATGCATCATACAAAGCCCACCTTGGAGGAGTTTAAACACTACATCAGAAATGGGGCATTCAAACAAGGCCATAACCTTGATTATGACCTTAAAGGTACCAAATTTGTCACAGCTGCAACTCAAGAAAAAGCACACCGGGAGACAAACATGTCTCTTGGAACATTAAAGTATGGAAAATTATTTCATGCGGGCTGGACCGGATGACTACTATGCGGTCCAAAAAGTGTAACGCATCCATCTTAAAGATAGATGCAAGTAGGTGTTCCATCTAAAAATAATGGAAACTAACGGTCCAAATATTTTTTTACTAGAATCATTATTTGTAGTTTTTAAAATTTTACTTATTTTTTTATATCCACGATCTCCATGTTAGAGATTCCATGTCTTTAAAAATTAAGTACCAAAATCTATGTCAGAAGTAGATTTATTAATTGGCCTTCATTTCTATATATGCGGGCTTGGCCACGTAGAAACCTAATCCTTAGAAGAATAACAATTTTTTTTCTTTTTAATACATGTTTGTCAGTATGTTTTGAGGATCCACAAAAGGCTGTTTGCTCCTAATTCTTAATCAGAAAGAGAAGTTATTTTATCAAGATTATCACATTATTTTTGTAATATGTCAGTTTTCTCGGTGTGGAATGTGGGATTTCAATGCATAGAAGCCTTCTTGCATACCAAAATTCAATAATTTTATATAAAGACATGAACTACTGGATTTTCCAATATCTGGGATAATTTTTACGTAGTCTAATAGTTCAGTAGATAATCCTTGAATGCCAAGAGTATATAGGGTGCTGGCCTCATCTTCCTGGAAATGTTTGTTTCCCAAAGTAAATTTTAGTGCTTTGCTTAAAGTATTATTAGACCACATGCCCCTCTAAGTTAAGGGTGCGGTTTGTATAAAGCCGAGGCTCGAAACGATCAAATTAGAGCCCACCTTTAAATAGTGTCGAGAAATAATATTTCAATACTGAAAATCTTTGTGATAGTCTTAAAATATGTCTTCATCTTTAATTATTAAATGTATAGTTTAAAAAATAGTATAAATTGAGTAGATCTATGAAAACTTGAAAACCTTAAAAATTGACGGTCTAAAAATACGTTACAAGCACTATTTCCAAAACTCGAAATCTATTTTTTTCTCATGTCCATGCATCTTGATGTCAAGATGATCAATTTGAAAATATTTGGTCATTAAAACAACCTCTTCTAATGAAATTTTGGAGGTAGGCTCCAATTTGATTGTTTCGAGCCTCAGCTCTATGTAAACTTAATACCCTGGGCCCCTGGCCCTAGCCCTTTTCCTTTTGAATTAACCCGGATGAAAGATAAGTGGTTTTCATTTGATAGGTCTGGGAAACTTTTGTGGTCACTGATTCGCATGGTTTTTTAGTTGCAAAAAAAGCTACATATTCAAGCCATGCTTTGAGAGTGGGGCAAGCAGACATATAGGTGCATTCATTAAAGAATCGATACAATAAAAACAACAAGAGTAGGAAGGTCTCTCAGGGTAACAATCACCAAGTAGTTAACTCTACTTTTATCTTCCTAGTACCCAAAAAGTCATCTGCTACAAGATATTAGACCGATTAATCTAGCTGAAGTGTTTGCTAATAGGCCAAGGTCGGTACTACATCATGTAGTATCCATCCCTACTATTCATTAATCAAGGATCATCAATTTTAGGGATTGTGCTCTTCTAGAACAAGAGTGCATCCACTCTAGCCAGCTGCAAAACAAAGGAGGAGTCATTTGTACGGTGGATTTCGAGAAAGCTTAAAACACAATAGACCACGATTACTTATTAAACTTCAAAACTTTGATGGGCCTTTGGTGAGAAATTGAGGAAATGAATCAATCTCTTTTGTCCTCACTCTTTGATCTTGGTCAATTTTAAAGCCATGAGAGACTTTAAGGCCTTTGGAGGTCTTCAACAAGTGACGTCGAAATTGAAAAAACCCATTAGAGGGGTTTTGGTAGTTAAATCTAGCCCAATTATCTCCAATCTCTAATATGCTGATCACATTCTTATTTTTTGTGATGCATCCCTTCAAAAGGTCAAAAGTTTGTGGTTAGTCTTGAAATGTTTTTGTAGTAGTGAAGATTGACATGAAAACCAAAAATTATTAAATTAGGATGTCAAAATGAGTAGATTCTATCCTATGCTAGATGGATGGATTGTGGAGTGGAGGCCCTTCCTCTTAATTATCTTGGTCTGCCCCTGCCACAGAATCGACTATCTCGCTTCCTATGGAACCCCGTTATTGAAAGATTTTAGGTAAAACTTGATTCTTGGAAGGCAAGATACATGTAATTTGGGGGAAGAATTTCATTGATCGAGATAACACTTTCAAATTTACCAATATATTTTATGTCCATATTTAGAGCCCCAAATGGAATCATTAAAAGATGGGTGCAGTTGGCATACGGACGCCTCCGTAGGTGTAGAGGTATGGTGCCCTTCAAATTTTATCATTGTATATAATTTTGATGGTAAATGTTATTAGGATTATCTCAAAATCTATTTTTATATCTAATTATGAAATGTTAAATTTAAAAAATGGTTAAAATCAACTAGATCTATAAATATATGAAAATCTTGAAAATAGACGGTGTAGATAATATGTTGTAAAATGCACTATTTTTTAGACTTAAAATCTTTTTATTTTCATGGTCATACATCTTGATGTCGACATGATCAATCAAATGGTTTTTCAACATTAAAATTACCTTTTCCGATGAATTTTTGAGGTGTATCCGTAGTTCTACATTTTAAGGTTGCATCCTTATATAACATCCTTATATCAACTTTTTCCATATATATATATATATATATATATATATATATATAGGAAATAGAGTATTTTCTACTAG
>NW_006497083.1:2311860-2324717 GCF_000471905.2 Amborella trichopoda
TACTTTTTTTTTTTTTTTTCCATGATTGAATTTTTTGAAAAATGATGATTTTCGGAAAAGATGTGAAAATCGTGACAAGGTTTTAATTATCATGAGGTATTAAACCATATTTTAAATTTTTATTGTTAAAGTTTTTGTTGAAAAATTGTATGTTGATAGATTATTTATGCAAAAAAAATGCATGTTATTATATTTTTAATGCAAAACTGGATTTTTTTTATCTGTTGTTCATGGATTTTTTAGTTGGAATGACTGATGTTAGCTGGCTCTGTGAAGAATTGTTTTTATTATTAATTTTTTAATGCAAAAAATGTATGTTCTTGATAATTGAGTTGTAGCCATGTTTGGAGCTTGCATTTGGTATTATATTATCCTGAATGTTTGTAATTGATATGTACAAAAATATTATTGTCAATAAAGGTATTTTGCAATAACAAATAACAACAAATATGACTACATGAACTACCGCAACATATTATCACTACACATGGTGATTATTTTTCTTTTTGAACTGTCAGGTTAATTTTATACTTTTTACATCTTAAAACAGTTGAATCATGTCAAGATTTGCAGAAGACCTTGCATGGCAACATGGGGCAGACTTGATCCCAACAAGAAAGACAAAATTATTTGTAATTACTGTCAAAGAGTGATAAGTAATGGGGTACATAGGTTCAAGTAACACTTGGCAGGGGTTAAGGGAGAAGTTTCTACATGCACTAGTGTCCTTAGTAATGTAAAAAAACAGATGGCGTCAATTCTTAATGCTAACAAAGGTAAAAAAATTGCCAAACATAGGATGAATGAGGAGATAGCTAATTTATATACACCATCAAGCAGGAATGATACAGAAGAGCAATATAATAATGACCTAGAAGAGCAATATAATAATGAGCTGAACATGGCCACAAGATTGAGTTTACATGAACAATATCAGAGGGAACGTGGGTTTAGAATGCCCGGTGGGTTTAGCTCAGACATGCACGGTGGGCCTAGCTCAGATATGCATGGTGGGCCTAGTTCAAATATGCATGGTGGGCCTAGCTCAGATATGCATAACGGGCCCAGCTCGAGCATGTATGGCGGGCCCAGCTCAAATATGTATGGAGGGGTTGGTGGCAATATGTATCAAGGAGAATCAGTTGTTGAAGAAATTGTTTCTAGGTTACCTAAGAGTGTCAGTACTGTAGGCCATGGTCGTAAAGACTCATTTCTCTCAAAGCCTAAGTCACAACAAATGACCCTAGAAGGCATGATTAAAGGTACAAGAAACATATTATGAAGATATGTTGGTAAATGGTTCTACGATAAAGGGATTCCCTTTGATGTAACCAATAGCCCATATTTTCCACCTATGGTTAGTGCAATCCAAAGAGTCGGGCCCGGGGTAAAACCCCTGACGGCATATGAGCTCAGTGGGCCAATATTAGATGAAGAGGTGGAGGAAATTAAAAAGTGGATTGAAGAATATAAACAGAGTTGGCCAATGACAGGCATTACTCTCATGAGTGATGGTTGGTTGAATAAAATTAGCAAAAATGAGTTTTTAAACTTTTTGTTCTATTCCCCAAAAAGTACAGCTTTTTTGTCTAGCAAAGACGTATCAAGGACGAAGAAGGATGCAAAGTTCTATGTACGACTATATGATCAGATAGTAGAGGAAGTGGAAGATAAGCATGTAGTCCAGATTATTACGAACAATGCGCGTGCATGTGTTTCTGCGGGCAGTAAGTTGATGGATAAGAAGAAGCATCTAGTATGGACCCCGTGTGCTGTACACAGCATCGATCTTATGTTAGAGGAGATCGGTGAGATCAAAATTGTGAAGGAGACTCTAGAGGAAGCAAGGTTGGTGTCGAGATTTATATACAACCACTCTAAAATTTTATTTCTGTTTAGAGAACACTCTAAGAAAAAAGAGATAATCAAGCTTGCCATAACCCGCTTTGCGACCGATTACTTAGCTGTGGACTCTATTCGAGAATCTGAAGGTGCATTAAAGAGATTGTTTACTTGTGAAGAGTGGTTAAATGACCGCCTCTCGAACCGATATAAAAGTGGACAACATAATCTCAAATAGGCGGTTCTGGTCTCGATGTTCCAGTGTTTTAGAGGCCACTGCCCCTTTGATCACGGTGTTAAGAATGGTAGATGCTGACAAGAAAGCTACCATGGGTATCCTGTATGAAGGTATTGAGAGGGCGAAATCAGCTATTAGGGAAAAGTGTAATTTTGCTAGCAAAGTGATCGAGATTATAGAAAGGAGGTGGAACACCAAATTTAGACGTCCAATTCATTATGCTGGTAAATATATATTTATATCATTACAATGTTTCAGTTTAAATCATTTTTTTATGAAATTGTAAATGACATTTTTCTACCTATATATTTTTTAGATTACTACTTCAACCTAAAATTTTTCTATTTGACATCTGAACAACCCCACAAGATTATGGAAGGGGTCAGATATATTGTTGCAAGGTTGGAGAGAAGCCATCGAAACCAAGTAGCAACAATACAAGAAGTATTATTTAATGTTTGGATAAGAACTTCATTGAGTTGTTATATTTGTGAGGAACAATGCACTAAAACGTAATATATTTGTTTTAGCCTGCTATGTATAAGAATGTTACAAGATCCTTCGAAACTAGACTTGCCAAATATTCTCGAATTATAATGGATCTAGGTTATCCCCTCGTTAATATTTTGTTCATTCATATATTTAATCTTATGAATTGTTCTTACCCTTACAATGCTTTTTGCATTTTAATCCAGCTGAATGGTGAGAGATATATGATATTGATGCACCTCACCTAAAAAGGATATCAATCAAAGTACTCTCCCAGACATGTTCTATTACTGGCTGTGAACGCAACTGGAACACGTTCCAATGGTTGCACACTACTAGGAGGAATCGACTCGCTCCTGATAAGCTTCATAAACTAGTCTACGTTCATTATAATTTAAACCTCAAAAAACGACAAATAAGAAGAAAGCTTGAAGACTATAGGCCGATAGACTTAAACACAAAATTTGTCACAAACACAACAGACCAATAGGTAGTAGAAGAGGAGGAGCCAGTGTTGCACAAGAGAACGTTCCTTAAAGCTATCGATGATGAAGATCTTGAAAAAAGTGATGAGCAGCATAAAAAAGGAAGCAGTCAGCCAACGTATCCACAATTCGTCGGTGATCTTGCACCTAATGAGGGAGAGTGAAAAAGAGATCTAAGAGAAAATGAGAGAGATGATGATTATGAAGCCACCCTATCCCAGCCATATTATTCACATATCGAGTCCCAACAACAACAGTGTAAAGATGAACACAACAGTGCAGGTGAGCATGAAGGATGGACAAGCTTCGAGGATTTTAGACTGGGAACACTACAAAACACTAACACTCAGGGACTTGAGAATAATCAGACGCCTGCTAATATCGATGATTCGCTTTTAGATCGAATCAATGAATAGCAAAGCAGTATTGGAACGGGACTCGTCTGTTGGCTAGCCGGCTAGGTATCCCCTTTACCCAAGGCCCCTAGACACTGAGGATCCCTTGTGGTAGCCGCCAGCCATCACAGCTAGCTGCTCTTCCTTGAGCAGCTAGTCATCTCGCGTCCACTCACATCTGGCATATATGGGACTCCCTCTAGCTGCATTGAACCAGTTTACTAAGCAGCTCATCAAAAAGGGTGCAAAGGTTGGTTCCTCTGAGGCTGCCCTGCTTGCCAAGCTTGGAATGATGAATCCTAGATCGTAGCCAGGCCAAGAGCGAACTCTGATCAATATCTGTTCAGACCGGGTCCCACCCAGGCTTCCAGCTTTGCTTGTTGGTTCTTAAGTTTAGGATTCCCTCCGAAACCGCAGCGGCGGTCAAAGGCAAAGACCCGGTGGGGAAGGCGGCTAGGCCAAGCCAAGTTAGTAGCCAATTTCTCCCTCCCATCTAGTGGTCGTTGCTAGTGGTCGTCGGATTTGCCTTTCCACTCCCGGTACTGGCTGAGGCTAGTCCGAAAAGCAAGTTGGTGTTTAGGGTTTAGGGTCTGAACTCTTTGCCTTTTTTTTCTGTTTGTTGTCAAACGAATTCAATCAATGGCACCAACGTGACCAAGAAGAACGTCGTCTATCATTTTATTTTTAGATCGTATGTTACTAATTTTATGCTTTATTGTAGTCCATGTATGTTGATATACTTATTCCATGATAATTCTATGTTTATCCTTTTGTGTGAAGTAAATTAATTGCTGAATGATGGTTCATGCAGAGAAAGAACATATCAATATTCGCATATTCATTCAAAAACATGAAAATTCTTAATGAAATACCCTCATTTCTTATTGAATTCCTAAAAAACAATATTTATAATGAATTTTAATAATTTTTTCGAATTTTTTTGAAACAATATTCTGACCGATTCACTCGATTCCCGATCCGGATCGCCGATCCGAATCAGTTTTTTGGGTGCCCGATCCGAGTCACCGATCCGTTTTTTAAACCATTGATTTCAACCATTAGTGAGATTGGGGCAAGATCATTACAAATACAAGTACAAAAGGGCAAAAGAAAACGCTCCTAGTTGCTATACCACCTTCCCCTGACTTCAACTCAACTCATTCTTTTTGCAACCATGGTTACATGATATTTACAGTGGTGATCTATACTAAAGCACAAGGATATGAACCTGAAAACCAATGAAAAGTGGCTGCCAATTGTGGGCCAACTTGCAACTTATACAAGGGGAGTCATTACAAAAATTGTGGATTTGGTGTGTTGGCAGAATGCGGTTATAGACAAAGGAGGCCATAGAACACAAGAGGAATGAAGGCATTGTCAAGCTGTGTGGTGTAGGCCTCTAGCAAACCGCTCAACGTGACTGCCACAGCTAATGATAACCAATGCTGCATGCAATGAAATTATGATATATGTTAAGTATCAATGGACGTGAGAGAGAGAAGAGTAAGAGAGCGAGAGAGAGAGAGAGAGAGACAGACCTGGGAAAGTATATAGCCCTTCGAGGCTAGAAGAGGAAGGAGAACTGAGCAGGCAAATAGGACGGATGTTATGCCAGCAGCAGTACCTTCAACAGTTTTCTCTAGAGAACAGGAAATGTATGTCAATAGAGCAACAATAAACCTACCATGAGCCATAATATATTTCCTATCTACTGGGGTCACCTCAAATCAAGTCATTCTTAATGGAGACGATCTAGGGCAAGCTCTACTTACTGCCAGTCTTGCTCCACCGTAGAACCCCATATTTGTAACCAACCATCGACGCCTGAAAAGAAGATAGTTTTGTTGTACATAGTTAGTTTCGTTGTACATAATTCAATTCCAGGTTCATCCATTTTTCTAAGAAAGTATGTTAAGAGAACAGTCATTTGGGGAACAAATATCTGCGTGATAATTCAAAATCTGTTATTTGTCCAACACAAAAAGTATAACAATCTCCATATAACACTGGATGAATGTGTGTCAGTGAGGTCATGCATTACCATGGTGTCGCCTATTCCGAGACTCAAAATTCCAGCAAAAGGAACAAGGGGCCGATCGTAGAATCTAGCAGACATCCACTTTGGAAGTGCACAACCCAGTAGAAGTGAAAAATGGCTGAAAACCAGGAACATAAGATTCAGCAACCTATAATGTTTCATGTCATACTAATATGAGAACCTTGAATGGTCCCATGAATGGGGCAAGACACAAATATTCCCTTACCTAACTATAAGAATGTCCGAATCACGATGATCTGTAAAAGCATTCATGAACTGATCTACAAGATCTCCCAGTGGCCAAATCTTCCACACCTGCCTAAAGGAATGAGATTCAGACATATACAAATATATGTATTTTTCTTATAATTAATTTATACATATTAACAAATGCATTTATTATCCATCTTTGACAAATATATTTGATTTACAAATCAATGTATCAAAGATGAAAAACGAATCCAATGCAAATTTCCCATTATTTCCTCACATTCACAGTTTTAAATGCTAAATTAAGAAAGGAAATCCTACCTAGCTGTCAATCCCGATTCTCGACCCATTAAAGAGTGCAATAAGAGTAAATAATCAACAATTAACAGTTACAAAAATATTTGAAGAAATATTGCAATTTTTATTTTTCTTCTTTTTTTGGGCCACTCTTTGGGACCTACTGGCCTTGTGGTTTCTTAGTTGCCGACCTTCTGAACTATTTAGGAATAACGGAATTTATCAAGATGTCAAGCACAGATAATGCATGCCTTAAAAAGCTGTAGGTCAGTCCAATTAAATTATCAAGGCAGCGGAGAAGACAAAAAGGTATGCAAAGATTGAGGATACAACTCACAACTTCACATTAAATGTTCTACATATAAAATCTTAAAGTATACACACTATATTAATTGATACTTGATACATCCATTTCTTTAGCAACAGCACCAATCCATGTATATCACAGTGTCCTATAGGCAGATTGGAGTTAACATGATGCGTGATGGCAGCAGTAAATAAAACATGGGTGTAAAACTAGCCCCACTATAAATATATCGATTAAGCACGTATGATTGTACATTTTATTCATATGCAATTTTGTATTTATGTTGTTTTTTGGTACAACAACCCTAGGAGCCCCCAGTAATGGTATGAGGATCCTATTTTCTTGACATACACAGTATACAAAGCAAATAGAAGTGTCTAGGGATCCTCGTTGGAAAAAGAGGAAAAATTCCTAATTAGATAGACGAAAATGTTACAACTTTTCCCCCTAGTTCCAATTTACAATAGCGTTTCTCAAAGGGAATTTTAAGCAAGGTTTATACCAAAGGAAAAATGACTGAACCACTGATATTGTCTCATGAACATTAAGGAATGATGATCCATCCAATCATCAAGTAGCTTCAGGTCATTGGCTTGTACACTTGATGAAGACCCTAATATTGATTTTCCATAGGACAGAATGATCTTCCAATCTGCTAAATTGAATCAAAGAACATGGAGTTGGTGGTAATACTTGGCCAATCTGGGTTTATTCTCTGAAAGTAAAGGAACTGATCTATGCCTAATTCAATGAAGATATATCTTTCATTAGGTCTAGAATGAATAACAAATTCTGTTATAGTGACCCGGTTACTTTTATTAGCTCATCTTAAATGGACGATATTTCTCAAACTTTCAGTTTTTCATTGAGGTTCCATCTTGGCAGCTAAAATTCAATATTGTTCCTTGTTTTCTCCAATTAATGGAGTTTTTACATTGTTGGAGCAAGATTTGTCATTCTAAAGGTATCAAGGCAACTATCAGAATATTTTGTCTGAAAAATTCTGCATCATTTTCTCATATGTCCTGTTTGGATTGTATGCATGTCATGTTTTCTAGATCAGGCTGCCTGAATATTGGTTCTTTCTTTCATTAATCATTGATGTTCTCTTCAAAATAAATTTTCAAGAAAATTTATTCAGCTCCTAAGAGAATATGCAGTTCATTTGAACATATGAAATTTCATTTCAAATACCTAGGTCGCACCTATATGTTTTCTCTCACCTCACTACGTTCCATTCTTGCTACTACTCATCTTGATATACAGACTGACTAGTCCTCATATTACAATTTATTTCCTCATGGACCAGTGCCCAATAGTGCGTGGGTCATGAGATATCACTCCTTACATTATCGATGTATCACATCCACAATAAAAATAAGCAATGGGAAATAGCATGTTGTATCAATAAACGATACCTCAAGGTCCAGCTAAAAAAAGTAAGATCGATGAACACGAACTTACTCTAATCATCTCCAACACCAAGAAAACTGCAACTGCTCCACCAAATGCAAGATCCAGAAAATCTGGCTGCAAGAATCACAAGGGTACAAAATGAAACTTCATAGTAGAATATGGTAGATTAGTAAGTACAAATATACTAAGTACAAATATAATTACTGATAGTATGTAAATAGTGCAGATAAAGAGAATTTTTGTAAACTATGAATCACCTGAAAGATAAGAGCAGGAACAAACATTATGACAGCCACGAGATGATAGTATTTTCGGAGTAGAATCCTTTCAATTTTGCTGCTTTTTGATATATTGTAGAAGCGGAAGACAGAGAAACATATAACAATTAACCAATAAATGCACAGCATAAGCCGTTTTAGTGGCTCCGTGAAGATGAAGGAAAGAATCCTGTCCCAAAGATTGAACATAAAAGGTTTAGTTGCTAATGTACCTAAGTCCTGTTCAAAATGAATTTCATGAATTAAAAGAACAAGAATAATCAACAAAACAGTTATCCAAGCTAAAATAATTCCAAGGCAAAGATTTTTCATACTTCTTACCTAACAAAATAAACTTCAAGCAGTTGAAGTGCCCAATGATACAATAGGAAGATGATGGAACATTCAACAAGAATCCAGGCCCTAAGGGAAAATTTTCGTTTTTCTACACTGAATTACTTTGCAGGTCAAGCAGAGAGATGCTCTAATGCGCCTTTGCTGATAATATGGCTAAGATGTTGGAAGGGATGAAAGGCAATGGCTAACAGGTTTGAATTTTGGAAGTGAAAGCACACACAGCAAAGAATTGGCGACTGGGTTAGAACCATATTAGCCAAAACAAGTGGCAACAAAGGCATGTGGATGGATCAGATACCAGCTTCACAACTGATTGACACTAACTGATTGACACTAACTGATTGACACTAACTGCAATAAAATAAGTTTTAGTGGCAAACCTACCATGAAGCAGGATGCACTTCAAGAACATGAACATAGTGCAACCAGGCTGGAACTACTAGAATCAACATGATTCCCAGAGAAGCATAAAAGATAAGAGATCTTCCCATCCCTGCTGATGCCCTGCCCTCAAATGCATGAGTTTCAGACTTGATCAAAGCTCCGGAAGAAAACCAAATCCAAAGAACAGATTTGTAGAATAGAGGCAGGAGGAGAAGGCCAACAAGTACTCCCTGCATGGAAAATGAGGACTTTATGCTCTTCTCTTGTACAATCTAATAAAAATTTTGACAAAATGTACCTGAATTATGGTGCTTATCTTGCTTTTGTCATCTTCATGTCCAGAGGAGAACGATTTTGATGATAAAATGGATAAGTTGGCCTGGATAAGCGCACCAGTGTTCTGAAGTTTGGAATATCACTCACTTTGTACACAACAAAGAACTGAAACAAATGAGACTATGACACATACCCTAGATAGAGTGAAGGCAAACATATCTGCGAAGTAAAGCACAAGGCTGCCTGTAACCAGTAATGCCTCCCCTGAAAAGACAAAAGGGTTAGATAACTTTAAAAGGATGATGAAGGAAGACCTTTAGATTATTCAGCTAAAGGAAAGAAAATAACCACCGATAATAAAGAAGCAAATACACTTGATTTGGTAGTACAAGAAATACAAAAACCTGCACATATGGCCACAGTATGTCATGGGCTGCAAGAATAGTGTTGAAATCTATATGGTAATTATATGTGCCACTTTATATCCAGCACAAAATAGTTCCATTCATTAGTCTCTCTGTAGCCTTGAAATTGGATAG
Organism: Amborella trichopoda; assembly: GCF_000471905.2. The sequence goes on from NW_006497083.1 coordinate 2,321,391, forward strand.
AGTCTTTTTACTTAAACTAGAAAGTTACATATTCATGCTACGAAATATATTGATTCCTTTTACATAGTTCTTTCAAATAATAGAATGGAACCAGCCAACCTGAGACCAGGAAATGGTCAAGCAACAAGTGATTACCTATTTTCTACCTAATTTATAATAAATTGGCTTCATTGAGAAATCATCATTAAGTATAACAAAAGTAAGTCATTTAAAATTATTCATAATCAACTTGGGGTTTCATTCTAGTTTAATACATTGCATTTGAACAGATGCAGTTTCTTCCTATGATTTAGGATTGATCCTACAAGAATGGGATAGCTCTGGGATTAAAAATTATGGGACAATAGAGTTTTGGGAGGTATCACCTTAAAATAAGGCTTAGAGTTGATGATTCCAAAGATGGTAAAATAAGGCTTAGAATTGATGGTTCCACAGATGGGGAAAATATAGCTAGGGTTGTTGGTTAGGGCTTAGGATAGTTGGGTCACTGTTATAATTGAATTGAGGGAGGTTAGAAAGTGTTTGTTGCTGAAAATTAGCAGTCCAATATCCAGTATGATTTTGGATCAATTTTGAGCAAAAACTATGGTGAATATGAAAGTAAGGTCCTGGATAAGGAAAGAACCAAGGTGAGATGGAGGGGATAAGGGATTTGATTTGGGATTTACTGACTGATTTGTAGAAGAGATACGAGGAAATGATGATGGATTGCTGCTCAGAAGAAAGAAGTAGAGGTTTGCCAGCACGTTGGAGGATAGATTAAGGGACAATAAGATGAGACCAAAAGCTAATCCAGGGATTGAGGGTGTACAGGTATGAGTCATCGGTTTTGAAAGTAGATGGTGAGCTTATTAGGCTTTTTCAAAGGGTTGTTTCAGTCATCGGTTTTGAAAGTAGATGGTGAGCTTATTAGGCTTTTTCAAAGGGTTGTTTCTGAGAGGATAAGTAGGGTGATGAACATAGTGTGGATGAGTATGGATGGGCATGGGATTCCAAGGATAACAAAATATAACATGATGGGATAAAAGAGAGGAATGTACCTGGAATTAGAGTTCTTTAATTTTGCTAAGCATCACGACGTAACAAGAAGAATTCATAGTTTCAACACCATCGAAGAGAAATCAGCAGCCCATGTGGAGTCCACATGACAATTTGAAACCAAAACATTCAATTTCATCAATGGATGGCCTTGCACCTACATCTTTGTTTATAGAGGAAGGAATCCTTACATCTTTCCTACATTCTATTTTAAGCAAAACGTACATGTTTCCTGTGCCAATCTATTCCAAAATCAAGGAACTACATCCTTTATAAGTCTATGAAACCAGCCCTATTACACAATTCGGAAGGTAATCCTCTAAACCATTTCTACCAACAATGAAACTAACTACAACTCACCGAAAAAAAGCATTCCTAACTAGTTAAAAACTGAACCCTAGTTATTTCTAAAATTCATAATAAAAATTGTCAGCTGCCTTTGAATAAAGATTTGAGGCTCGAAACATCTGAATTAGGAAAAAACCTGAGCGAGAGTAATCATAGATCTCAGAAAGACCTCCAATTTCAGATTTCAATCAACGTAAATGGACGGTGTGAAAACTTAGCCTCTGAAAAGTATTCTGCATCATCCAACCAATGAAAGATTTCCCAATCTGCCTATTCCTATGAACCTCAAGTTACTCGCGTAACAGTATCACAATTTGTTTTTTTATCAGTTGTAAGTTTGTAATCAATCATATTTAAAGAAGGAAGCTCCAAAACATACAAAAGCAAAAGTCAGGATTAATATTTTAGGTGTCAGAAAACAAGTGCCTCCACACATAAGAAAATTAACATTTCTTTTCTGGAAGACAACATGAAACATACCTATAGAAGCACATGATGGAAAAGACAGTAGAATCTGCTGAATTAGTTTCACTGATACCAATCCCTGGAACAGTATCCATAGCATCATTGTTGCCACATAAGAATCTACAAAGACAATGACGATATTATGCTCACACAAGTCAGGGAATCACTAATGTTTGTGTGTGTGTGTGTGTGTGTGTGTGAGCTAGAAAAGATACCTTACAGGAAAGTAAGCTGGCAGGTATTTAAAGATAATAAATGAAGTAGTTCAATTGTTGAATTGTAAGAATTAAAAACGTAGAAATTAAAGACTAACCACCATTCGCATTTGATGTAAGGGAAAGATAACAAAGGCCCACATATATGACTAAGAGGAGCATGCCAGCCCTTACATGGCGCATATTTCCCAGGCCAAAAGAAGTTCTACCGGAACTCAAGTTCCTTTGAAGTAAAGAAAGGAACATAAGCACACCAAGGCTGCTCACAGATGCTGCCCAATATTGCAGTTTCAAGATTCCATGCTCTGGAAAGGAGAAAGATAGAAACACGTCAAGACTGAAATAGCATATCTAAATTATGACAACATAAGCAATTTTCATATAAGTATTAAACAAATTTAGTACAATTAATCAAATTTGATTCAACCAAAAATACACAAAGCTAAGGGCAAAACATGGGACCAATGCTTAAATGAAATAAACAAACTGAATTATGCAGTGTTCTCCATTATGAAATAAAAAACATGAAACTCTTAATGTATACAAAAAAAAATTGTGAAACCCAAGTGTACTAAATCCATTAAATTCCAAGATTCAGATTATCTAAAATTAAAAGACTGCCGTGAGTTTTATTATCTGCAACTTGGCATCCTGGGTCCACTCCAAATGTTGCTTTAATCTTAAGATGGCGCACTCCATGCACCATAATGTGCATGGGAAAATTATGATTAGTATACTTTCTTATAAATAGTGAATCTTTATTTATAAATTAAATAATCTATAAGTTACCACACATTTGATTACAAACCATGATGCCCAATGTTTTTTCTAATGTGCCAAAGGACTCATAATCCAAGACCTGTGTGGTTTTAGGGTTTTAAGTTTTAACCCACATCCCATTTAGACTTGGATTTTGCCCCAGACCTCATGGGACTGGGTGCTTAATGTCAAAACTCAAAATCCTCTAAGTTCCAACTTTTTTATCCAAATCTTTGCACAAAATTTGTCTAAAAAAAAGAATTTTTTTTTTTTTGAGATAGAGAGAGACTTTCTAGAAACAAAAAGACAAGGAAAAAAGATGTACTTCTTTTCTCTCTATCCAATTCTCTCTCTCTCTCTCTCTCTCTCTCTCTCTCTCTCTCTCTCTCTCTCTCTCTCTCTCTCTCTACTCTACTCTACTACTACTACTACTACTACTATACGTACTCTACTACTCTACTCTACTACTACTACTTACTACTACTACGTACTACTTACTTAC
>NW_006497083.1:2324737-2363478 GCF_000471905.2 Amborella trichopoda
TAACGTTAAGTAACGTAACGTAAGTAACGTAACGTAACTAACGTAACTAACGTAACTACTACGTTACTACTTACTCTTCTCTCTCTCTCTCTCTCTCTCTCTCTCTCTCTCTCTCTCTCTCTCTCTCTCTCTCTCTCTCTCTCTCTCTCTCTCTCTCTCAATCTTTCGACGTATCTCTACTCAAACTTCTAAAATTAGTGTATGCTTCCCATCATCATTTCTCACTCTTCTGAACTATATCTATTTATCTGTCTCTCACATTTGATCTCTTTGTAACTCACTTTCTATATCCCAGAAAAGAGCATACCCCCTAATCTCATACGGCTCGTCCTTAGCCATTCCATCTATCCCTCTCTACCCCCATTCTCTCGTATCTCCTCCAAAATAAGGCAGGACATGCCACGGTCACCCATCTCCTCTCTTTAAAAAGAAAAAAGGAAAGAGAGAGAGAGAGAGAGAGAGAAAAAAAGGACAGAAGAGAGAATGTGTGCCCCCACGTCCCTAAAAGAGGGTGTCCCTCTCTCTCTCTGAGTATTAAAGCAAAGAAGAAAGAGAAAGTAAATGGTTGCACATTGGATAGAGGGAGAGAAGGATTTGATCCTATCAAGTTGTGGCTTAATTTTTCATGAAGACAAGGGAGCCTGAAATAACCAGAGAGAAGCAAAGAGAAAAGTAGCAAGAAGCCAGCGTCTGAAGGAAGAAATAGAAGCGAAGAGAGATGAGAAAACGCCCTCAAAAACCTTCAAATTAATGGTCTCACTGTCAGCCATAAAGGCTTTCTTTCGCTTCTTACATTATGTCAAATGAGCATATTCATGCTGTAAATTTTCTTCTTCTCTTCTCCTATCAATGTCTTCCCCTCGAGGTTATCTAATTAACAAGGTAACAATTGGTATCCAGGAAAGATGTACTAACAATCAAATATAAATAAACAAAAACCACGTAAGGGGAAATTTGATGTCAACTTTTGCTGTCTCCATGTTTGTTTTCTTAATTATTTTTCCGTTAATTGATGCTTGGTATTTAACGTGTCTTCACTCATAGCCCCTCAAAAGGGGTGACGCAACTTGTCATTCAAAATCCTCATTATGAGTGATAGAAAGTCGTTAATGGATTTAGAGAGAGTAAATCCCACGCAGATTCATCAAGACATCTAAAGGATCTGAAATTCAATTGAAGGTTTTTATTTTGATCTCTAGTGGATTCAAAACCCATTTTACAGTACTAAGGTAGCTTTAAGCCTTTTCATCTCCTCCTGCATAGAAGAGTGAAGTGGGATGCCTGGAAGACCATTTCCGTAGGTTGTGTTGCTTTGAATATCAAGAAAAGCTCTTCAGCATTTTCTTCCCTTTTTTTCATTATTGCTGAATTTTCCTTCATTTCTGAACCTTGAGTTTACAAACTCCAAATCTTTATTTTTTGTTTTGTTTTGGGTTTGGCCTCAACCTTTTATTACCTTTTATTTTTCTCTTTGAAGGACTTTGCAACTATGGCCTAAGGCATTCATTTTCTGTGGGTTCATTTTTTCCCCCTAATTTTAAGTGAGTAGGCCAAGTATATCATGTAGTTTTTGGTCCGATTACTACCGATACAGCATGTAGTTTAACATCATGTAATAAGGATGCATAGTAGTTTAAGATCACATCGACCATTACATGACTTTCATGTGGTCAGTCCAAGGATTTAATATTACCAATATCAGACATAATAGGCGCACTTTATAATAAAGAGCATTACATATAGAGAGTCCTAACACAAAACGTATTTCTCCAAGTTATAAGAGTTTAATACCCATTGGTGGGACCTCTGTATAAATAAGAATGTGAAAACCAGAACATCGTTATAGGTGGGACAATAACTGTTGCCAAACTTACTCTCGGTTATCAATGATCTGATCTGACATTAGTATGTCACTCTATAGTATATACTCATGTTGCAAGGAGTATTATACCATCCCATTTATACTTTATAGCTTATACTCATGTTGCAAGGAGTATTATACCATCCAGTTTATACTCATAGGTTAGACAATGTTCAAAAAGACAGATTCGGGTGCCTAGGCGGTTTGGGTGCCTGTCCGCCTAGGCAAGCGGCCAGAGACAGGGTGCCCTCACCAAAATAAACCCCCTCCCCCCACCCCAAACATCGTCCAAGTGAGAAAAAAATTCAATTAATCACCAAAAAAATCAATCTTTTAGCTACAAACATGTAAATAAATCGTAAAAAAAAAAGAAAAAGTAAAAAAAAAAACACATGATTCATAACATAATATGTTATAGTAAAATAAAATCAAAACCCTCTTTCAAATATGATAATATATTAAAAATATCAAAAATCAAATCGATGTTGGTGCAAACCTCGCCAAAAGTTCTCAAGCTCAACTACTAGAAGCTTCAAATACGCCCACGAACTATTGCCTTTGTTTTGAGAAGAAATCGAAAACATAAAAAATTTATCGATCTTTCGATAAATCACAAAATAGTGGTTTTGGCGCCAGGGGGGGGGGGGGGGCGTTCTCACCCTAAAGGCCACAGATTTTCTATTGGGGGTTTAGAATACCCCTTAAAACCCTTTTTTCGCTTTTTTAGGGGGGGAAAATTAAATTTTTTACCCTCACCGAAGATTTGTTTTTGGCCCGCTCGCAAGTCACAAGGCGACGCCTAGGTGGGTGCCCAGAAGCAGGGTGCATAATGACCCCGCCCAGATTGCGCCTAAGCATTTTTAAAATTTTTTCGCCGAGGCGATCGGGCGGCTGAGTTTTCAAACATTGAGGTTAGGGTTGTCATAGTCATTCCAAGGGTAGAACTGCTTCAAAATCATCCATTTATATGGGCTATTGCAACCCTTGGGTAGATTTTTCCCGAGCACCACCTAGTGGTTTTTCCATATGAACAATGGACCTAAGGAGTATGAGCTTGTTGAAGGATAGCAGGATAGCTCTTTCAAGAGCATCTTGCTGCCATCTTCTCTTTTCGCTCCTACAAGTGTATGTGCACCATGGTATAGTTTTGTCTTCAGTGGCCAATGAATTAAGAGTCCATTATAGAAGAAGCTCACTTTTCCAACCCTAATGAGGTACCCCCGCAAACCTTTCTAACATTGACGTAGTATGCTGCTTTGGAGGAGGGCTTTGAGACCTCATAAAGCTAGAAATAGCAGATACCAGCTCCTTAGGGCTTGAGGGAGGTGAAACATTAACCTCTATCTCTTTGGCCTTTGTCATCCTTCTCATGTCATGTTTTAGACGACTAAATTTTTCAATCATATGACCAAACCCTCAAGGATATTCAAAGCAGTCTAAGGCATAAGAGCCCTTACCCTAGCCAGTTGGTCTTCTACTGATGGAAAATCTATTTAAACCCTCACAATGGCATATCATGCTAAAGGAGTGGACCGCCATGCTGAAGATGAGAACATATGCTCAGTAGATTCCTCATCCTCAAAGGTTATGTATGTGAAGTCCTCTTCCAAGAAGACTTACTTTGGATCCCCATATAATGACTCCTTGATCATAATCGACTTCAAGCCAGAACTTCCATCTGGTGTCCGTGGTATGCTTCGAGTTGCATGCCCCACATGAGGCACAAATTTTAAATTCGGGATGTGTTAAACACCAACATGTAGGGGTTGAGAGGCCCTTATTGGTGTGACCTCCTCAGCTTTTGTAATAGAGGATGACCAATGTCTAGCAAGCTTTGAGCTGTCACATCTTTCTTCTGAATGTAGTTTGGCACTTAATACTTTTGGCCCTACGTTATGCAGGTTTTGAGTTTTGACTCTGATACAAAGTGTGAGACACTCGCCTGAAAGAATGGGACAGTCACAGGCATCCATAGTCCCATAATGCATAAAGGTATCATCTCAATGTTCCAACATAAGACATGCATGTCTAAAAATAAGATACATATTTACAAGTGTCCTAAAATTGAGATATTGGACTTGTTTTGTGGTGTTTTGTGCTTTGGCTGCCTGACCAACAAAGGCTTTGGGTGAGCAACCTACTTTAGTCATTTCACCTCGCTACTTGAAGTAGCAAGAAAGAATCTCAAACCATAGAAGGCCCCCAAGTTATTTTGGCTTAAATTAGCAATGGAAGTGCAATGGGCCCTGAAGGAGCCTTTAGCCTTGTGGCCTTGATTGCTAGGTGATGCAGACTGCGTTTTGAAGGCATAATTTTTCACCTGAGTTTCTGTTTGGAGTGATCCAAAGCTTAAATCCAAATCTCTTTGAGATCTACAAACGGTATCTCAATGGGTCTTCATAATTTGGACATTTTGGGCTTAAAATAGGGGTTATAATCTTGCACAGAAAATTAATGACGAGTTTTTCTAAGTGTATTAGGTTTCTTTCTTTTCATTGAAATTGGGTTTTTATTTTAGTTTCCTTAAGTGATTAGGTTTCCGGATAGTAAAGTTCTGATCTTATTTGAATTAAGAACCTTTGAGTTTGATAGTTTCCTACAGTCCTTGGGAGCTCACTTTCTGTCGTTTCAAGGGTCCAAGTATAAGCAAATAGTAACTAGGAAGTAGGAACTCTTTATAAATACCCATTTAGGCCTATGGCCAATTCATATTAACTTCAGTAATAAAATTTGGATTATAATTGCAAGGAGAGGTCACCTTTAGAGAAGAATTTCCTCATCTCTTTTTGTAGAAAGACAGATTGTACGATTCTAGTGTTGGAGTCTTGCCAAAGGTTAGAGCCTATCTTCCTTTTCTGGTCAATATATTCTCGAAAACCATAGCTTGTGGATCCTCGGGCCCTTTTTTATTTCCCTTCTTATATAGCACATCCTCATCTAAGATTCCCCACAACCAAATTTGTCACCTGTTCAACCCTTCCACAAACACTAGCCAAACCTCTCCAGAACCTAGGAAAACTAGCTCAAAAAAACCACTCTTAACAATATAACTACCCTTTGTAGCCTTCAAAGTTAAGTTAAACCCTAGATTTGCCTTAGTTCATCCCAAGAATCTACCTCACCAATCTCCTATCTTATTGGACCTGCAAAACTCCAACAAGAAATAACCCCTCTAAAACCCTAAAACCTAGCACAAACCTTATATTAACCCACGCAAATACCTCTCCATAACTATTCTTCATTTGGACCTCCTATTATCTATCAACCACAAATAATTCCAGTGGCCAAGGAAGAAAGTAAGAGAATAGATCTCAAAAACAGTATCCCGTGATGCTTGTTCTAAAGGAGCTTTAAAGCTATTGGCCATCCTTCAGCAAGCTCTTGATGAAGGTGGAGAAGACGTGGATAGAAATTCCTCTATTGGTGTCTTTTCAGAGCACAAGTTTGAATCAACCAATATTGATTTAATAGGTGATCTTGTCTACGATGATGTACCAAATAAGAAAATTGTGGGGAAAGTTGACACTGAGATCATGGGAATAACTAATCCTTCAATAAACAATGAAATCGTGGATGTGACCCCTTCTACAGAAGAGAATGTTGAACCAGACAATAAAGACAATAAGATAAAGAACCGAGTGATTGGATGTGCACATCTCGATTCCTCCATCAGCATACATTAATCCTTTCCTCGAGGTGTACCCAACTGAACTATGGAGCACAACACCAAAAAGGATTGAAGAAAACACGAGATCCAACATGTCACCTATTCAAGCTCCCAAAGGTTCGAGCCCCTCTTCTTCTTTTAATGGAGACCCGAAAACCCTAACTTGTGGATTGGAGGTTCTCCCCATGTAGGCTCAAGCCCATTTTTCTTCCTCTCATGTGTAGCACATAGCCATCTAAAGATTCCCCACAACCAAATTTATCACCCATTCAAAGCCTTCCACAAACCCTAGCCAAACCTCTCCTATAAACTTCGTAAGCCATTTAAACCTTCAAGAACCTCGAGCCAAACTTCTCCAAACAGTTAAATTATCTCAAAAGCTCAAGCAAGCATAAATCTACCCTTTTTAGCCTTCAAACTTAACTTTAAAACCTATATTTGCTCAATGCATCCCCGGAATCCAACTCATTATCCTCCTATCTTGATGTACCTGTTAAATTCCAGCAAGCTTGAACACCTTTAGAAATCCTAAACCCATTTTAAACCTTGCCTCAACCCAATCAAACCCTTCCCCATAACATTAACCCTAGTTATACTTCATTTAGACCTCATATATCCAATTCTACCCTAATTAGTAAACCTCCATAAGGCTCAAAACCATGTTGTCTTAATCTTTCTAAGAACCTAAAATGCTATAGAACTCCTAAATCTAAGCTAATTAAATTCTAATTGTATCCAAACCATTTTCTTAATGCCCACCTCACGTGTCACACTCTTTTAGGAGCCAAGCCTCCTTGGTCGTACATCACTAGGCTAGGAAAATGATACAATGAGAGGCATCACTGGCATGTAAGCCCGTGGAAAAATAAGCCTCAAGTATGGAGGATAGGGCTTTGAAGTTTCTTAACTCACCTCGAACACTATCACTCGGCAACTTGGTTAGTTGACAAACTCCCAAAGAAGTAGTAGGTCTTACGTATTTATCACAGACCTAGTAGCTTGAAGCCAAGGTTTAACAAAGAAGACGATGGGGAAGATCCAAAATTAGAGAACGATGCAAAAACCAGAGATAAAAGGAGTAATAGCTACTCTTGGGTTTGAATAAAGTCCATAACAAGATATCACCACAATATGGAATGAGATGCTTGACATTAAAAACATCGCAAGTGTGGATGGGAAGCTTCAATTTGTGGGCATTGTCATTAATCTTCTGCACCACTTCACACAGTCCAATCTTGCGCTGGCTCAACTTATAATATTCCCCTGCTGGACATCTATCCTTAGTCAAGACTGCCCACACAAAATCTCCAACATTAAAAATCATATGCCAGCGATGCTTGTAAGCGGCTACCTTATATTTGGCATTTCACTCTTCTACCTGCTGCCAAACCTTGTTATGAACAAATTTGATGTGTTCGATCAAGGCCACCTAGCCACTACCGAGACGCATATGTGGAACTGGTGCTAAATCGAGAGCACTCCTTGGGTTTTGTCCATAACAATCTTGGACTAAAACCTATGGGCAAATTCTGGGACCTGTTAAAAGCAAATTCAACCTGCGATAAGGTCTGATCCCACTGCTTAAGATTGTTGGCCACTAGACTACGAATCAAATTACCCAAGCTCCGATTCACCACTTCAGTCTAACCATCCGTTTGTGGATGACACACAGTGCTAAAATTCAGTGAAGTGCCAAGCTTCTTCCACAAGCTCCGCCAAAAATGAAAACTTCCCACGGTCAAAAGTAATAGATTTGGGAACACCCGATTTAGGCACTCCATGCAATTTAATAATATCCTTAAACAACAAATGTGCAATATGTGAGGCATCCATGGTCTTTCTACAAGGTTGAAAATGATCCATCTTAGAAAATAGATCAATCACAACAAAGACTGAGTCCATACCTTGCTGTGTACGTGGCAAACCGAGGACAAAATCCATGCTCACATCTGTCCAGGGCCACTCTGGAATGGGTAATGGCATGTATAGGCCAGCATTAGTAGCAATCTCCTTAGAAATTTAACAAATATAGCATCCATCCACAAAACTACTCACGTCCTGCTCTAACTTTGGCCAACGATAATCAGCACTAATCAAAGCCAAAATCTTATATCTGTCAAAGTGTCCCTCGCAATGTAGCTCTTGGATAATTTGTTGCCTCAAAGAATAACCAGGAACACACAGACAATTCCCTTTGAAAAGAAACCCATCATTCACACACACTAGCCCAAATCAACCTCCTAAAGAATCTTCAATGTCTGTTGGGAAAAGGTCTTGGAAAGAGTCAAATCCCAACACTTTAATCTGCTTAGTAGTAAGCAAAGAGCCTCTCCTACTTATTGCATCTGCCACCTTATTTTGTGTGACAGAATTATGCTTCACGGTAAAAGTGAACTCCTGGAGGTATGCCACCCGCTTGGCATGTCGATGATTCAACTTATGCTTGCCATTAATGTGAACACCTCATGATCAGAATGAAGAATGAATTCCCGCTGGATCAAGTAGTGTCTCCAATGGCATAAAGTTTGCACAATAGCATAGAACTCGACATCATAAGTAGAATACCTCAGCTTGGCGCCATTCAATTTCTCGCTGAAATAAGCGTCACAATGTACTTCGAAGACTTTATCAAAAACTGGAAACACTAAGACTGGTGCAACCGATGGACTCAACTTGATTTCAATGAAGCTTTTTTCTGCTTGTGACGTCCACTAGAAGACTTTGTTCGTCATACAATCAGTAAGAGGTGCCATAATAGTGCTGAAACGATGTATAAAGTGCCAATAGAATGAGGTTAAACCGTGAAAACTACACTCATCATGGATTGACTTCAGCACCATCCAACCTACAATTGCTCGGACCTTGGATTCATCAGCTCTAAAACCTTCTCCAGAAACTTCACAAACCAGGAAAACCACATGGTCAGCCATCAAAGTGCACATCTTCATGTCGGAATCGAATTTCTCCCTGCACGAAGTAAGCAAAACCCTGAGCAAATGCTGCAAGTGCAAGTTAGTGCAAGTGCTGTGAATTAAAATATTATAAAAAATACACCAAAACAAACTACCAATAAACGGCTTGAGAACATAATTCATCACTCGCATGAATGTTCTCGAGGCATTAGATAACCCCAAAGGCATGATCATCAACTCGTACAGCCCTTCTCGAGTCTTGAAGGCTGTCTTCCACTCATCTCCAGGTCTGATCCGAATTTGATGATAAACCGCTTTTTAAATCTATCTTCAAGAATATGTAAGCACCCACAAGCTGGTCCAATATATCATCAAGCTGGGGTATGGAAAACCTGTATTTCACCAAAATTTTGTTCATGGCCCTGCTGTCTGCATGCATCTTCCAGTTGTTGTCCATTTTAGGAGTTAGAAGCGTTGGGACAGCACAAGGACTCATCTCCCTTGTGATATAACCCCTGGTCAATAACTATTCTACTGCAAAGCTCTGCATGCTCTTATGGCTCATTCAATAGTGTGGCTTGCTAAGCAAGCTAGCACCTGGCACCAAATCAATGTGGTGCTCCATATCACGCATGGGGGGCAATCCTAGGGGTAACTCCTCTAGGAAAACATCACAAAACTAGTTCAGAAGTGGGCGAACCACCGCAGGGACATAATTACTCATCGACTTCTCCTCTGCCATAAGTGCAAACACAACCCCAGATCCCTTCATTTCTTCTGTAAATCTGGCCAAATAAAGAAAATTAGTACCCTACCCTCGTTTAGGTTTAGGTCCAATCTCCTTAGATGGGACTAGTATAATTCTGAGGTTATCTTCCAAAACATACAAGTATCTTTGTAGCCATCATGTATGGCATGTTTATCACACTACCAAGGCCACCCCAACAAGATATGTCATGCAACCATTATCACAACATCACCCACACAATATCATTATAGTGCTGGTCAATGGAAAAAGAAACTAGGCAACATTTAGAGAATGTTACTTCATTGAGCTTTTTGAACCCAGACAATTTGTACAGATGTGGATGGTCTTTCATACTCAAATGCTGCTTTGTCAAGGCCTCCTCTGACACAACATTTTCACATAGCTATCAATCACCATGGAACAAACCCTTCCTCCAATTGTGCATGAGGTATGAAATATAGTGGTTCACACTTCACAACCAATTTTCGAGTGTGTCATCTTTTGGTGCCAAGAAGCTCCTTTTGGCCACTAATGCTTCACCAACATCTCCGTGAATAACTGAGACTTCCTCATTACCATAATCATTGAAAACAGGATTAGCACCGGCATCTATATCAACTGAATCATCCTCTTCACTCAATAGTTATTTTCCCTCTCAACTAGAGTTCTTTCTATAGTCATTCAACTTGTGGCCTGGCTATCCGCACATAAAACACTATGGCCAAACCACCAACCTGATTTCTCAAGTTCTGGCCCAGACCAAAAAGCATGCTCCGTCTGTGGGGCTGCACCACCTCTCTGGACTCCGGATTGTTGTTGTGGGACTCCCCTAACCTGCTCCTATGCTTGTTCAATCCTCGATCCAAATATGACCCCTACTACTGGCATATTTCCATATCTAAATTGACCTCAGTTTTGTTGTTTCTCCACCACCAACGCATGCTGATATGCCTCAGAAACGGTTCAGATGGTGTGGAGATTCAACATATCCTGCATAGACTGCCCAAGACCTCCAATGTCATCGTCCTCAAAAAGCTCGTTACGCGAAACCAACTAATAAAACTCCTCCATATAGTCATCCAGTGGCAGTCGTACATGGATACAGATATGCATGTCGATATTTAGTATGCGTTGGAGTGTTTAGTATGCAAGGCTAAAATGTCAGTACTTTGAGACACGTCCATACAACCAATTTAAACAATATAAGTACATAGCTTCCCTTTAGTGCACACTAAATTCATAGTGTCGTGGTGGTAGCATGAGTCTTCTTTGAGCCTTGTCTAATTCCAACCCCATCGACTGTCTCGTTACCTTTGTCTTTTACAAAGGTTTAGCTAACATATAAAAATATTGTCTTCTCAGTGCATTAGCATTAAAGCAGTTGTGTGGTTTGTGGTAGTATCTGGTTCTCATGTTCAAAACATTCCAAGTTAATTGCACGGGTGATGGTTTTTGTGTCTCTAAAATATAAAACTTCTTACAGAGAAATCTTTTCTCGCAAACTAGCAACAAAGGCTTCTATGTTTGCCACTTTTCCTCCTCTGCATGGAGGCATGGTTGTTGATCTACGGCACAAAAAACAATTGCTACAATACTATCTGTATAGTGCTACAATATTGTCTGAACAATGCTACAATACCGTCCATACACTACTACAGTACTGCCCATACAGATTGTCGGGCTTTGATACCAACCTACACAAATCAAGTAGCTTAGAGCTAGGGTTTAGCAAAGAAGAAAATAGGGAAGATCCAAAACTAGAGAAAGATGCAAAACGAGAGATAAAAGAAGGAGCACTAATTGCTCTAGGCCTTTGAATAAAGTCCACCACAAGATGCTTCATTATGCTTGAGTACATCCCTTACATTAGAAAACCCTAAACAACACTTGATCATGGCCATCCATCTAAACGAATCATGGCCATTCATTATACATGACTTTAAGTGAATAGAAAGACTAAAGAAATTACTACATATGCCCTTAAGTGAATAAAATGGCATAAAAAATTAAATAAAATACATAAAAGGACAGATTCAATGACTATTTTGGCCTTTTGTGGTTCCTCTTGTAAAATTTAAGCTTGTCTCCCTTATCTAAATACTCAAGAGCAGTGTTTTGGGCTGCATCAGTATCCTACTAGGGTGGTGTCCCGAGTCCCCATAGTCTTTGAGTTGATCATCATCTTCGAGGAGGATGAGTAGACTTTTAGAGGCGTGCTGGTCTTAGAGAATTGACTCTTGTGAATGGGTGAGCCGCCAATCTCTTTATGATTGGCACTATTGTTTTGGTGGTTTGGTTCCTCTTGGTCCTTAGTTTGCGTGCCCATTGCATAGAATTCAGGATGACCTTCATAGGTTCAAATTTAGAGGTAGGTACTGCAGAAGCGATAGGTAGTCCATCCATGGCCTTGAAGGCACGCCCAAAGTGTGGCAAAAGCCTAAAGGTTTGAGGCCTACTAGTATTAACACTCAAGGCCAGATCTAGGTAGGATTTCATAGATCTCAATATGTCCAGAATGGGCTGAGCCATTAACCTTAACAGCAGGACCCATCCTCGGAGTTAAAGGCATGTGAAGGGGAAATCCGGGGAAATCCAATAGCCCCATTTTCCTCCGAGACATGGCTGGGCTTGGTGTGGTGAGTGGCTTCGGAGCTTGGAGCCCTCTTTCCTTAGCACTTGTGTGGATTCTACAACCCTAAGCATGACCCTAAGAGGGTTAGAGCCATTAGCCTCGAAGGCAGGCCCTATGCTTGGCTTTGGAACCATATTAAGGGGAACTTTGATTGTCCCAATCAATAGAAAGATAGGTAGCTCGTCCTTGAGATTTGACCATAGTTCTCCATCCTCTCCAAGGCCTATACACTTGCATGATGCAAAGCTTAGAGCTGATGTTGCCAATGGTAAGAAATTTCCCATTCCATCGTGAGTGCCATAGTTTGGGGTATAGTTTTGAGTTTAAAAAGCGCAAGAAAACTTAGAGATGGCAGGAATAAGAGGTCTCACGAGATCATCATCATCCCATCCTTATCCCAAATACTTAGAGTCGCCTACACAAATCTTGTCCTACCATTCTGCTCTATCAAGGGCCATACCCTCAGTCACACCAACATAAGTTCAATCATGAAAAGACGAGGCAAAATTTTATGTTGGTTGTCCTACCTAACACAAGGTATGTCAGAAAATTGTCTACCAACATTTGTGCTTGCTTTTTTACTCAATTAACACAAAAAGATTTAAAAAAAAAACAGAAGAAGAAGAAGAAAATGAAAGCAACAAAACTTGGTATCAAATGTTCCCTTTGTGGGTGTGTTAGATATATGTGTGTATTAATGCAACTTGTTAGTTACATCCCCATGTGGTTTTAGGAATTTGATTTGTAATATTAAGAAAATGAGATAGCAAGAGGGAGAGAAAGAGAGAAGAGGGTAAGAGTTAAAGAGAAGAAAGAGAGCCACTCTTAAGAATAAGGGGCATGCCCTCTCTCTCCACTTTTTCCCCTGGTCGGGGCCTGATTTCCCTTTTGGTCCTCACGGGAGTGGAATGCGCTCGCGGGGGAGAAAATCCTCTCAACCGCGCGCGTCGCACGTTCGTGGGTACACGTACGCGAGCTCTCTTGAGTGCAGTTAGGAACCAACAACGAGAGAGATTTTACGGCGGGGATACTTTAGACGCTTACCTCACCGCTTGGGGTTCGGGGAACACACTCGGGCAGTTCACCCTCTTAGAGCAATAACGAAGCCCTCCAGCTGTCTGTCAACGGGGTTTGGACACGAACTCTCTTCAGGCGCTCACTAAGTCGCTTCTCTCTCTCTCGTGCTTGCAATTGGGATGTGAATTTGATTGTCCCTCTCCGTGACGATATTCTCAAGGAGGCTAACTGGCGAAAAGGATAGAGTGTGGAGGAAGGGCGGTAAAGGTCTTCCTCTCCGAGCGAGCTCTGGATGTCCGAGCACTAGAGGTGATCAAAGAGTTGGATCCCTCTTGGCTACCAGCTCAACCTGACTCCTCCCAAGTGACGGAGGGAGAGAGCGTATGCATCTCTCGGCTCAACTCAACTACACGAGAGGAAGTTAGAGAGGTGGCCCAAGGGTTAGAACTCTTGGGTTCGCTCGTGACCGCACGTTTGTCGCAGAGGGGGTTACACGGGGCAGGTAACGATTAGAGAGGAAGAGAGAGAGGGCTTGAGGTGTAGCCTAGTTTAAGAAAGAGAGGGAATGGGACTGCATGCTCAGGGGTATTTTCTCTCTCTGAAAGTTTTCTCTCTCCTCTCGGCGGGATTAAGGGTTTAGAAGCAAAAGACAAGTGAAAACAAGCGTGATGCCTCTGTTTGAGTGATGAATAATCCGCCCTTTTACAATTGACCTAAGCATGTTTATATAGAGAAGTCACCAAACAGGGGTGAATGCTAAAAACTAAGCTTAATTACAATTAAAAAAATTTAGAATAAAATCTCGAAATTAGGTACAATTACCAAAACACCCCTAAAACCTTTCATCCTAATGATGAAACCATCTCTCTCTGAGGGGCCTCCAGCCATTGCCAGATCTTGGAAGCTGTTCTGGAAACTTGCAGCGAAGGTTCAGTCGATTTGCCATTATATATTCAATGCTATTTCCATTTTGAGCATTTTGATGCCCTTTAATCATGTTGAGGCAACCTTTTTCTGCAGAGTGGAAGTCTAGCTAGATTCGTGAACTTTGGTCGCCAATGCTATTCGATCTCTGTTGTTCTGAGTCTTTACTTTGTTTGCAAATGAAAGAGGAGACTGCCACAGTCGTTTTCGACCAAGTTTGGTCTGTTTTAGTCTTCATTTGCAGCATTTCCTAATTTGGGAGCTCACCGGAAAAGGGATTCCGACGACCGGGCGTACCTGCTTTTTCTATAACCTTGGGATTTGTGCTTATCTGACCTTAGATTAAGTACAACAATTATACCAGTTTGCAGCTCTTTACAAGATGGTCGCATTGAACTCGGTTTCACGATGATCCGATGTGCAGATCTCGAGTTGTACTTCACGAGGTTCGAGATGCCTTCCTCTTGAAACCCTGATTTTTTTGGTACTGTTCTGACACTAATACGGAGCTACAGTTGTAAGGTCTTTTCTTGGCATGATAGTAGGTTGTCTAGTTTGAGGCTTATTTCATAATACAACTTTGGTCTAGCAGTGTCTTGAGTACCAGTAGAATCGAGTTGTCACGAACTCTCTCCTTATTCGTGTGGGGGATGTAAGTACATCAAAAATGACGTAGAACATCCCCCTTCATTTTTTCGTTTTTTTTTTTTCCAAAAAATCTCTGTTCTTTCGATAGCAACCAAGCAAACAGCAAGCGTCCTTTACTTTGGGGCTTCAACCCAAACATCAAGGGATGAAGATTTTAACCAAATAACCCATACAGTTTTAGGGATTCGATCTAAGCACTGATTGATTAAGGATTTACAAGTTATACAATAGCACTTCATTGCCCATAACACAAAAGGCATACTACCCTCGGGCATTGAACCCCAGAGGCATTCATATCGCTAAGAGCAAGATCCCAATGGAATTATTAGGCAGAATCCTTTGAGACTCAAAACACCAGGACATGGGGCACCTATGGGGCTTAAAACCCTAGGCAACAGACAACAGAAGCCTGCCTCATAGGGCTCACCACCTAAGCATGGTCTTCATGGTCATCCGACTCACAGTTAAAGCACAAAGGCGCCAAGATCTAAGATACTGGACTCCATGGGCCTCAAAGCCCATAAAAATTAACGTCATGCATACAGCTTTAGGATATGACTGAAGGGTCCATGAGACCCTATGTTGATGGAAAACCACATATGCCCATAGAGCGTTTGAGTACTTCACTTTCTCTTTATAAAGTCAATAAATTAAATAGAGAAGAGATATACACCAAGTTGTATTCAAAGCCTAGATGCAGACAGAAAACCTATGTCTTTCTTTTTCCGCAAAACCAACTCTAGGTTTTTCTAGAAAAGGAAAAGCTATATATGAATAAAATAATTTTGCTTGTCAACTTCTTCTTTTTCATGCATCTGCAAAACAAATTGACCCCATGGATCATAATCCTCTGCCCTCTCTCCCAGTCTCTAAATCAAAAAAATTGAGAGTTGTGGCCAGAGGGACCAAGGACAATTCGTAACTAATTAGGAAAAAGAATTAGTTACCATAATTACATACTAAGCAAGCAAATTACATTTACAACCAAGACTAGCCATCATCCTAGAAATTTCATGATAATCCAAACAATAAGGTCCCCCGGCACCCTATAGTACTTTCGGAGAGAAAAGAGGTGCTCTCGTGAACTTTCACCTTTATTGAATGTGCTTATCTTCCCAGACCATGTACCTCATATGCACAAATCAGATAAATAAGTACAAGTGGTTCTTGCAACTTAACAACTTGCCATATACTAATTAAAAGATAAATTTTACAAATAGTCCCTAAACCTCTTGAAAAATTTTGGAATATCCAATACTTTTGGAAATCTAATTAAATTACGTAATTAGATTTGCGACATTGAGACTAGAATAAAATAGACAAAATTCCATCATAGTGGAAACTCACTTCTAGATAACTTTTAACTTCCTTAAAAATTGAACAAAACAGTTTTTACTTTTTGCAAAAAGTTATCAACATGTAGGGTGAAGAAAACAACTTGGCTCTCTTAAATAGGCACTCCTACAGAATGAGAGCAAACCCATAGGCAGCAACGAGCTCTTCGAACTTCAGACTCCCATAAAGTGCCTTTTTATGTCATGGAACAGTATCGTCCTGTCTCATAACTTCAAATCCCAAAAACAATATTCATAAAAATGTCTTCCTCCAAATCCCAAAGAAGAAACATTTGTACCAAAATTCATTGGGAATAACTCATTCATAATCATAATGATCGAATACAAAGAATAGAGGAATGGAAGAAAAAATATGACTTGGGAAAGAGTCACAATGTAGGCCATGCCTTCTTTTTTGATGGACAACTTGTCGGTCTACCCTTTCCTTTTATGATTCAACAGGAACATCTGACTTGTCTTGGTCATGACGACTGCTTGCACACCAATGCTTTCCTATTAGGTAAGAAGCCAATCAATTCAAATAACTGGTCCATTAAAATAGCACCAATAATGTGCATCAGGAAACTTCAAGTGGCTTCTTTCAACTTAACACGATCTTGTATGCTAGTCTAAACAATAATTTTTCTAAATAATATCAAGTCTCTCGAAAGTCTTGGGGATATCCATTGTTGTTGAAAATCCAAATACGTCCTTAATCACAAAACACTAAGCTCATAATATTTGGAAAATTTTATTTAAAATAAAATTACACAATTAAATTATTTAACTAAAATTTAAGGCATTGGCACTAATGCAATTATAGGGTGGCTGTAAAACCATCCATCGGATGTGTATAGTTGAGATGAAGATGTTGAAATGGATGAGTGGCAAGACAAGAAATGATAGAATTTGGAATGATATATACGAGGGAACTTAAGGGTGGCTCTAATAGGCAATAAGACGAGGGACAGTAGTCTTAGGTGGGCTGACCATGTGCAGCGTAGATTTAATACAGCACCGGTTAGGAGGGAAGACTTGATTCAAGTGCAAGGCTCCAAAAAGGCAAGGGGAAGGCCCAAAAGGACATGGATGAAAGTAGTGCCAATAGATATGGTGACTTATGATCTGATTGAGGGTATGACATTTTGATAGAGCGGAATGACTGAACAGGATTTGTGTAGCCGACCCCAAATAGTTAGGATAAGGCTGGGATGTTGATGATGATGCACTGGCACTAGTACAAAACAACCACAGTTCTTATAACTATGGAAACTAAGTCCTAAATAACTTTGTACTCCCTTAAAACTTGAATAAAACAATTTTTACTTCTTGCAAAAGTCATCAATATATAGGTGAAGAATAGAACTTGGATCTCTTAGCTTTTCATACACAGGCACTTCGACAGATTGAGAGGAAATCCATGGGTAACAACAAGCTCCTCAAACTTCAGACTCCACAAACATGAGGCCGGAGTTAACCAGAGATTTCCCTTTTCTATCCTTGAACAGTATCTTCATGTCATAACTTCAAACCCAAGAAAAAAAAAACCCATAAAAATGTCTTCCTTTAAATACCACTTGAGAAAAGTTGTGTCAAAACTAATCTAGAATAACTCATTCATAATCGCAATGATCGACTACTTAAGAAGTCGTGGAATGGAAGCAAATGGATAACTGGGAAAGTGTCACAGCATAGGCAATGCCTTCTTCTTCAGTGGAAAATTTGTGGGCCTACCATTTCCTTTTATGATTCAACAGTAGCATGTGACTCACTTAGTAATGAAAAGCACTTGCATGTCATGGCTCTCCTATTAGATGAGAGGTCAACCAATTCTAATAATTGGTTCATCATTAAAATGCGTGCTGCATAGCAACTGCCAATGGTGTATGTCAGGGGAATTGATGACCACTTCATACTATTTGGGACCTGCTTAGGAAGGATCACACCCTTCAGCAACACATAAACCTGAAGGGTGACAATTCTGTGGTCCTTGCAGGAGACAATCTCCAGTCATTCTTTGGTGAGCAACACTACACCAGCCCTGGAAAGTGCAAGGCCAGATGAAGGTTTCTAAACATAGAAGTAATTCATGACAAATATCCATAAATATTTTAATAACTCATTGCCAAAGACATAAGGACAGATAAACAAGGATTATGCCTCAGTATTCCAGCACAAGATCCTTCACAGCACCATTGTGGAAGTCTGTGTGATTGGAAACATGCTTCCCTCCAGTATAATTAGGTAATCCATAATGGAGGTGCTTGAAATTATCAGTTCAGTTCATGAGCTTGAGTTTCAGCTTGAACTACTGAGTGTAATTTCCATAAAACTATTGAGTGTAGGAAATAGAGTACCTTAGTACCCCAAAATCATAATTACAACCTATATTGTACAAAGGAGTAAAAGGTAGCAAGTGGCATACCCTCATATCATATCTAAAACAGTAAGCATATTGAATGATCAGCAAGAAAAACAATCTAGGGACCAAAACAAAATACAACTTTCTATTGAGAAAACCACAGCGTCCAGAATGAAAAACTATCTACCGTGCTCTCCAGTATGATGCTCTGGAAGTGCTCTACAGAGTTGAATCATTCGCGAGAGAAAGACAGTAGGTAGTGTGGTTGCTCCCAATAATATCCCTGATGAAGCACCAGGCCTGGAGAGTTATTGCAATATAAAATTATATCCAAAATGTTAGTCAGCATGAAGAGCACTGGGGATATAAGAAACTCATCTGACTAATAAAGAAACTAGAGGACTATGTATGCAAATGCCAAACAAATGCGTGCGTACATTTTTGGGATCATATATCTGAACTCTTACAAATCTTATCGCATTCAAATGAAGTTCAGTTTGAGAAATTCATCAATCTGAAAACTTTCTTGTGATTAAGCCAACACAAAAGTCGCAACTTTGAATGTAAAGATTATCAGCCTGTGAGTTTCATTTGGTTCATTACATGAATTATGAAGAACTTAAAGAGCACTTTTGCCTTATCAAGACCGCTGTAGTTACTATGTGATTGTCACATTATGTAGTTTGAACTTTACTCTTGGTAAATAACTTTTATTCTATTGGGCAAGCATTAAGACAACATTGTAACTGAATCAGACAGGTAAAAGTGCTCAAAAGCCTTAGGCATATAGAGAGCCCATAAGGCCCAAGAAGCACCCCCCCAAGGGACTTAATGTAAAAAAGAAAGTCAGTAACAAAGAGGTCAGCAGTCAATTTAAAAATAGAAATTGCACTCTATAGCTAGAGTTATTCAACTAAACCAGCTGATACTTAACCTCCTTTTTTTCGTAAGGAAAAATCAGTTCATGATTTCCTTTTTCTTTTCTTTTTTGTTCTTTCTCCGGGGTTTTTTCTTTTCTTTTCTTTTTTAACAACTTCCTCTTCACATGAAGAAAAATGGTAATTCTTTGGAAAGTATAAACTAAAATTGCAGTTCAGTGGAAAAGATCAGCTCTAGTGCAGTTTTCTATGATAATTTTGCATAAGCCAGATGCAGTTAAACTACTAAAGAACTAAGAACATTAAAACATAACCAAGAGTTCAGTCTTAATACTATGGCCCCCCAGCATATCAGTCTTCAAGTCTTTTATAGTGCATTGAGAAGAGGCTTCTGAAGTCCAATTATTATTAGGAATTTGAGTATGTCTAAAGTGCATGGGTTAGATGCTAATCCAGGGAGGTAGAAGGTTTTTAAGGATGTCCAAAGTCCTTGAAATGGATATCCAAAACTCCAGAATGTTTGAAATCGATGAGAATATATCTGAATAGTATAAGTATGAAGTTCACTTAGATGCTATTCCCTGATCAAGTCATGTTTAGGGGATCTTTTTACGAAATAGGAAGCACCACTAATTCAACTATTAGTAGAAAGGCATGCATTTATTGACAAGAAGCAGGGAGAATATTCACAAAACACACAAAATAAATTTGTTGGCTTCTTTACTATTCAAGACATTGAACGCTCATAGTGCATGTTTTGGATTACTGTAGAAAGAGCTGAGTTGGAGTGCTCGTTGTCAAATAAGGATACTTGCAAGGAGCATAGACTACTACGGCAGGGGACCCGTAATTGATTTATCAAGGACTTGTTGACTAGAAAAACAAAAAATATGTTCCCCTCGAAGAAAGCGTCATACAACCAGATGAGGAAGCTTAAAGGAAGATGTAACTAGTTTGAAAATCCAATGTGATTTGGATCCCAATTAGAAATGAAATTACAACTGGAAACTTCTCAATCTCCTTTTCAAGGATAAAAGCAATAAATCGATTATGTGATTCTTAAAGAGGAATGAACAGACTAATTACAATATCCGAACCAACCAATAATTCTTAAATCATTCAAATTCAAACATTGCATGCTGATCTGGAGAATAGCAGTAGTGTATACATTCTTCACAAAAAATTACCATCGAACATATCAAATAATTTTTTTTTTGAAAATGTTAACTTGTATTTAAAAAAGGAATTTACATGAAGAGTAAGCTACCTATGGCATCCCACATTTCGAATGCTCAGTATACAGTAAAAAAAGAAACAAGAAGAGCAAAGATGCACAGGGGGAGAGAGACAGTAAAACCATAAAGAAGAGAGTACTAAGTATACAAGATAAAACCAAAAGAAAACAAAACAAAACTTGAAGGAGAGAGAAGCGTATTACAAAACGATAAAGTTGCTAATGAAGTTCTCCAAATACTTTGGTGGAGTAAGCTGTTCGGACCGGCTTTTAGCATCTGAGAAGCAGCTACGATGGGCAAGAAGCATTTGGAGAGAGCTACCGATGCAAGAAAACATTAACCCGGGAGACCAAACTTTTGAAGTCCTTGCTCGCCAATTGTCTACTAGGGACGATGGTGAGGCAGGCCGAAAGTCTTGTAGAATTAGAAGATGGCAACCCACCTGCAGGGTACTCGAAGTACAGATGCAGAGAGCCAGAAATGAGCAGAAGCTCAAGGAGGGAGAGAGCTAATATACCAAAGGAGGCATCCCCACATATCGGGTGGTCTACAATGGCGAGAAATAGAGGAAAGAAGGCAAGGGGCTGCGGGGTAGAGACAGTAAGTCCAAGAGAGGTGTGACCACAATTATTGTAGAAAAATAAACTGAACTAGAGAAAGAAACACATAAGAGCCGATAGAGGAGTCCTCAAGATGAGCTGAAGAACTTTGTTGTTGGGGCTGGCCGGGCATCTTCTAAGCTGGACAAGATGGGCTGCTGTAACATGGTGGCTGTAGCCCGAAAGGCTTGTGATGTTTCTGCTGTCTTTGGACCAAATTGGTCCAAAAGATTTCTTCTACAGGTTGGGGTCCAAACTAGGCCAGTTCCATTGAATTGGACATAGCCTGCCACTAGGGCCGCTTGATTCGTGGCTATTGATTCGTGGCTAGAGAGAAGAGAAAAGGGAAAGTTATCTTAATAGGGGAATGCCCAAACAAGAGATCACACCAGAATTTAATGCAAAGCCCATTCCCTAACCTGAATCTAGATTGGTTAAGGAAGGCTGATCTAGTAGAGGATATTCCTTTCCAAGCTCCTAAGGACCTGTGAGGAGGGGATCTGGGCAGCCAATCATCAGTACCCAGCCCATATTTTTTGTTGATGTTTTGTTTCCAAAGTAGAGGATGAGGTGAGGAGTATCTCCACCACCATATCCCCAAGAGGGGACCAGATTCATTGTTCTAAGGTTCTTGATACCCCGGCCTCCAAACTTTTTGGAGGACAGATAAGCCATGCAACTAAGTGGTATTTATGGGACCCCTCGACCCCAGCCCATAAGAAACCTCTCGTCAGTTTTTCCAACTGCTTAAGGACAGAGATTGGGATTTGAAACAGGGACATAGAATAAATGGGGGATGTTGGCTACCCACAAAAGAGAGGAAGCGGCCCTTCCAAGAGGCGAATTTCTATGTAAATTTTTCAATGAGGTTGTCCCATAAGTGTTTCTTAGGTTTGCCTATATAGAGGGGGAGACCTAGGAAGGGAGGGTTTTCGTGGAGCAACCTAAGCGAAGTGCAAGATGTTGTACTTCTGGGTTGTCTACCAGAATCTTTATCATTTTAGTTATGGCTAGGTTGACTTTCATCCCAGTTAGGAGCTCGAAGGTTCTAAGGTATCTCCAAAGGCAATCGAACTGTTCGGGGTTTGTATCACAGAAGAAGAGTGTATCGTCTGCATAAAGGAGGTGAGTAATCAAAGGACCAGCTCAGGTGGATCGGAACCCCGTGACACGACCCATGTCATACAACCTAGATAAGGCTCGGGACAAGAGTTCACCTCTGAGTGTGAAGAGGAAAGGCAAGAGGGGGCCTTGTCTGAACCCTCTCTCAGCTTGGAAGAAACCTTCAGAAGAGCCATTAAGGATAATTGAGAAGGAAGGGTTCAAGATACAAGCTCTAATCCAGTTTCTCCATCGGGAGCCAAAACCCATTTTGTTTTGAATGGAGTCCAAGATTGACCAGTTGACTCTATCATAGGGCTTTTCCCAATCTAATTTGATGATGAAGCCCTTCTGACCTAAGAGGGAACTAAAGTGGATAACCTCGTGTGCTGTGAGGGCAACATCTAGAATTTTCCTATTGGAAACAAATGTCGATTGGGTTGGGGAGATGACTGAGGGCAAAACCTCCTGGAGATGGGATGCTAGAGCCTTTGCTAGGATTTTGTAAGAAGAGTTGAGGAGGCTACTGGGGCAAAAATCTTTTAATCTATGGGCTCCTTCTATTTTGGGGACAAGGTCAGGAAGGTATAGTTTAAGGCTGAGTTTAGTCTACCCCTATGGTAGAACTCTTCGAAGAAAGCAAAGAGATCTAGGGTTGTTTCCCATAATTGTTGAAATAAAACAACTAGAAATCCATCCAGTCTGGGAGCTTTGTCTTTTGGGAGATCTACTGCTCCGAGGATTTCCTCAAGGGAGAAAGGTATTTCTAAGCTCAGTGAATCTTCTTGGGAAAGAGATAGGAAGGTGGGGTTACCCAAGACTGGACGAGGGTGAGAAGGCCTAGTAAACAAATTTTTGAAGAATCTAATGAAGGGCACTTGATTTCTGAGGGTTGCAAGAAAGAGTGGTTGCCTACTGAAACCAAGGTTACGGACTTTCCCCTATTTCTGGAGCTGGCTGTTTTGTGGAAGAAACCAGTGTTTTTATTCCCCTCTTTAAGCCATTTGATTCTAGAGCGTTGGAACCAATATATCTCTTCCTGCTTAAGGGTTAAGGCTAAATTTGTTTTCGCCTGAGTCCTAGAATCTATTTTCGGGTCGGGTCATAGCACGGGTTTCCTCCAGGGCATCTAGGTCTGAGATTACAGCTGTATGAGCCCTAATGGGGTCCCTAAAATTTGAGGGCAAGTTCCTACTCCAGAGTTTCAAAGAGGATTTGAGGATTTGCAGCTTACATGACAATCAGAAACCAGCCCACCCTGTGACAGAGGCAGAGGACCAAACCGAGGAAACCAATTGGGCAAAGGAGGGATCTTCCAACCATAATATATCAAGTCTAAAAGGTTTGTTTGAAGGAGGGGTTGGGTTGGTGTCTAAGTGAATGCGTTTGTGATCAAAGGTGATTTTAGGGAGGGCCCTAGAGAAGGCTCCCGGGAATGAAGATTCCCAAGAAAGGTTGATGAGGAATCGATCTATCTTTGTCACAATGGGGGTAGTGGAATGGTTGGACCAGGTAAAGGATGCCCCTGATAGAGGGATATCAACTTGGGGGATGCTTTCTATAAACTCTGAGAAGGCTCTCATGGATGCAGTTAGAGGGCCACCATTTGATTTCTCATGGGGCCATCTAACTGAGTTAAAATCCGCTCCCAGTAACCAGGGGGTATGTGGGGGGGGGGCAGAGTTGAGAAGTTCTACCCAAAGGAGGGTTGGGTTAGGACCATACACAAAGGTGGTCTTAAAAGTGAAATCATCAGTTAACCTTCAGAAGGAGGACGTTATGGAGTATTCAGAGACCTCGGAGGAAAGACTAGAGAAACACTCCGATTCCAGATTACCCAGATTCCACCGAAGGCACCTTCGGAATCTTTCGCAGCCCAAGCACAAGAATTTCTACCCCAAACTTTCCTAACCATTGCTAGGTCATGGGCTGGTAATTTAGTATCAAAAATAGCAACAAAATCTGGAAATTGAGTGGAGACTAGGGAACATACAGCACAGCACTTATCGTTGCTACCCAGTCCACGGATGTTCCATCAAAGGATCCTCATCTAGGTGAATTAGGGTGGAAAGAGGATTTCCTGATGGATCTCCTCTTCTTAGGACTAGTGGGCGGAATGGAGGAGAGCGAAACCGATTTCCTGGGGGTGTTGTAACACAACCCAGAGTGCAGTTTTGTGAGTTCCCCGGACCCTTTAAGGGATTGGGAGAGATAGGTACTTGGGGTGCTCCTGCTGCTTCCCTATGGTGTGCCGAAATTTTCGTGGATTCTCCATCAAAGGCAAGACCACAAACCTCTATTGTTTCTGCCATTTGGGGCTCCGCACGTTCTATTCTAACAATTTCCCTGGAATCTGTGGAAGTTTTGGACTGTATATCTGAGTTAAAATCAAGGGTAGAGGGTACATTGGATGAAGGCGTTCTCTAGGAAGGACTGTGCAGGAACAGAATTGTGTAGAGATTATAGGGAGGGTGTGGGTGATGAAGACGGAGGGGGGAAAATAGTTTAAACGTGGATGCATGGGGGGAAGATGCCCATCAAAAGCCTGGGCAGCATTAAGAGCGAACCTCAATTCTAAGGGAAGGGAGACTAATTCGTCCAGTTTCAAAAATTGAATACCAATGTCTGGAGGATTGGGGAGGGTCGAGGCAAAAGGGTGAGCAGGGATGGAGTCTCCTGGAGTACGCTCAAAAAAGCCAAAGAGAGGGGGGGGCAAGTGGTGTGGGCCGGGAACCCTGGGCAGTTAACATATTGAGGGAAGAAGTAGGGGTAAGGTTGAACGTGAGTTTGGAGATTTTGGGGGGAGGAGACTAATGGATGTGAAGTAAAGCTGGGAGAGGTTTGATAAGGTTGAGGAGAGTTGTTGGGGGAGATTGGTGGTTGGTGAGTCGTAGTGGGGGTAAGCGGGAAGTTGCTTTTCCCTGCGAGGTATGAGGGGGGGTGAGTAAGGGTAGTAAGGTAGAAAGGTGAGGGGTGGAGGCGTAGAAGATGGAGAAGTAAAGTGTTGGGGGGAGAGAGGGTTGTAACAAGAATAGGGAAGCAAAGCCAAAAAGGGGTTAGGAGTGACTGCAGTTGTAGAGTTAGAGAGGAGAGAAAGAGAAGGAGAGGTGGGTTGATTGAATCCATCGCCAAGGTGGTGGGAAGAGGGTGCTAGAAGTGGAGGCGAAGGGACAGGAGAGGAGTACTCAAGTGAGGATGGGGAGGGATAGGGGCTAAGAGGGAGAGCGGTTGTCTGGACAAGAGATGAAGAATCTAGGGGTACAGGTGGCGAGGTGAATGCAATTGCCCTAGGAAACTGGGCTACCTCGGGAAGGGGCGCTTGGGGGGACAGCTGTCTAGATTGAGGACATGTGCACGTTGTGTCTGGGCGCATAACTATGTGGAGAGATAAAGGGAGAAGGGGGGGAGCTGTCCTAAGTGCTACTCCAGCATTGGGGATTTAATGAGTCTCAAGTGAATAGGCTGGGGGAAGGGCAGTTTCGAGCGGAGGAAGGGCTAGGTGTCTTAGAGGTGCCGCCAACATCAAAGGACAGAACTAATGCGGAGCAAATGTCAAAATAATATGATGGCTCCGGACGGCAAGATGGGGAAGATGAAGGGACCCGAGGAGAAAAGGAGTCAGTGGGGGATGGTACGAAGCAGGGTGATTTACCCAAGGCTACAGAGCATTGGGATTCATGAGGGTTGGTGACGTGTTGGGGAGCACGGAGAGGAGGAGGACCATGGTCCCGAGAGATGAGTTGGTCAGCTGGGAAGGTGGTACAAGGACTAGGATTACGCTTATTGTTCCCCCGCTGGACCTTAGTCCAGTTTCGTGGTCTAGGCCAGTACGTTCATGGCGATCCTTGCCCTGGACCGAAATAGAGACAGAGTAAGAGAGGCCATATGGAGGAAAATAGTGGTCGAAAAATTGTCCTCAAAATGGGCAGCGACCAGGAGAACTAAGTTCACTAGAGGAAGGGAGCCTACTGATTTCCAATGAACTGAGATGAACAGGTCACAGCAGTTCCCTAAGGATCTAAAGACACTATTGGTCCACAAATGAAGAGGTATACCTTCAAAATTAACCCAAAACTTTTTATTTTGAACTGCATCTAAGGAGCGATTCCATTTTTCTAGGGATAGTAAAGCACCTTTAAAATGAAGTTTGGAGTTTGAGAAATCTCTAGGAAAAGAATTAGCAGGGAAAGAGATCAGGTATTTACCATTATGTGTGGGCCTGCACATATTGTGATAGTTTTGGAAGGTTTCCTACAGCCAGCAATTAATACCTTTGAAGTCACCTATGGGGGAGAAAAGTACCAATGAAGGAATCTTCCAACAATGTGATGCGGTCCTCAATTTCTGGGGCTTGATGGAGCCAAAGGTGTGGGGTTTCTTGGAGGTAGGAGACATGGTGGTCTCGTTGCACATTAAGGTTAGGAAGCAGGGCTGGTAATGGAGGGATAGGTTTGGAGGCTAACACTTTACATAACTAGGTTTAGTAAAGAATGAGGGGGCCTGTTACCTGGGCTTGGGTTATGTGTTTGGGGGTTAACGTAGGAGGGGTTTGGGGAGGAGGGCTCGGGAAAGTCGTTATGGGTATTAGTGGTGTTATGAACTGGTAGAGGGTATAAAGGTGGGTTGGAGGAGGAAGCGGGATAACCAATCGAAGTCTAGAGCTAGGTATGTTGGGGGAGGTTATGGTATCTGTTGGGGGGGGTATGGATTAAGAGGGCTATGCTTCCTGGTTTGCCTTTTTTAGAGGGCTGCTGGGATAACTGGGGGTGTATGGGGTAGCTCGACGTGGACTTAGACTGGAGCTATGATGAATTCTTGGCACAGTTTGGGTGAATTTTCCTGCCAACATTTTGGTGTTGTCTGGGTTGGTTGGCCAGGATCCTTGAAACGATGGGGCTTTTGTTGAGTGCGATGTGGCCAAGCGAGGGATCTGCCTGGGTTGGTGGTTTGAAGAGGCTTCTGAAATCGTGGCTTAGCTCTCTGAAGGGGTGGGGCTTGGTCTTGGTGGGTATGCCACAAATGTGGTGGTGGGTAGGCATTGAAGGCTCGCCAAGGATATGTGATGCAGTCATGCCCCAGCCGATAGTTTTTTGCTGGGCCAGGAATGGCCGTAGAACCCAAGAGGAAGAGAAAAGGCAATGATGTAATAAGGAGAGATTATTAGAGTTATTTTAATTATTCTTTTGTTTAGGGAGTGCGCAGGGATAATTAGGTGGGCATGAGTTTATCCTGTATTTGATATTGATTGGTTGGATTGGTTGGATTGGTTAGTTTGGAATATAAATAGGATAAGGTTAAATATAAAGGAAGTTTTATCTTTTCAACAATAGGAAGGCTTTGGATAAAACGTGAGAGAGAAAATAGGCACGTGAGGTTAAGAGATGGGGGTAGATTAAGAGAGAGAAAATAGGAAAATGTTTATCTTTTTTTAGTCTATTTGAGGGAGATTTCCCTTCATTGTAAATAAGTGAATGAATTAAATAGAATTTAATCTCGTGAAGAGATTGTTTTGGGGTGGATTCCCTTGTAGACCTTTGGGAGAGGGTATAGTCTCTCAATCTTTCTTTCTTTTTATTGTTCTCTTTTGTGGTTTTATTTTCTCCCTGCATCAATTAGTATCAGAGCGGGTTCCAATGGCTTCAAAAGAGACACCCCTTGATGGATTAAAGTTATTGACTGGAGTAGTTCAAGCCCTAGCAGAGAGAGTAGACCAATTCATGGCCATAGCTGACAAAGTAGATGAGCTTGTGCAAAAGTTCGCTCAGCTTCAGGATGGCAGGAATCCGAAGATCGACGTTGGAACTCAAGGCAACCGAGATGAAAGAGGTATGCATCTTGTTCCTAACCACCATCGGGTGGCCCCAGTTAATGACGAATTCAATGAACGAATTCTTCGATTGTTGGAACGAGAAAGAGAACCTGGAATAAAAATTGATATTCCAGAGTTCCATGGTCGATTGCATGCAAATGATTTTCTTGATTGGCTAAGTAAATTAGAGAAAATGTTTGAGTACAGAGATATTGCAGATCCCAAAAAAGTAAAATTAGTAGCCACAAAATTTTCTGGCCATGCATTGGTTTGGTGGGATGATTTGCAAAAGGATCGTCTTCGACAAGGTAAGGAAAAAATTAATTCGTGGGAGGAAAAGATGAAGACAAAGATGAAGATGAGCAGAAAAGTTTTACTAGTAAATTATGCCCGAACTTTGTACCAAAGGTGTCAAAACCTCAAGCAAGGTGAAAATTCGATAAGTGACTATACTGAAGAGTTATATATTTTAACATCTAGGGCAAAT
The DNA here is from genome assembly GCF_000471905.2 of Amborella trichopoda. Next base: position 2,352,952 of record NW_006497083.1, read on the forward strand.
TTACAAGAGCATAAAGATCAAAAAATAAGCCGCTACTTAAATGGGCTACATCTAAGCATTCAAAATGAATTGGCCTTCAAAGATATTTATAAGATGTATGATGCCTAGGCCCTCAAAGCAGAAGAAATAGTCAATCTCGGCTTTGGGAGAAACAGCTCAGTGATAAGAGGCTCTACTTCAACACAGGGGTAGCAAGCTTTAACCTTTAAAAGACCACCTATGCGGCGTGAAAACCAAACCTCTCAGAATTTTCCAACTAGGCCAAACCCTAATATGGGGAGAGGTGGTGTTGGGAGAGGGCTGGGAGTACCTAAAACACCTCGTGATGATATACAAATTGTGTGTTTCAAGTGCCAACAGCCTGGGCATAGGGCATTCAATTGTCCCTCACGTCAACCCCTGTCAAAGTTAATTTGGCTGAAGAAAATTATGAAGAAGAAGTCGATGAAGGATACACCTATGAAAGCCAAGGTGATATTGGGACGAGTCAGTCTTATGAAGGAACTGAGCCTTTCAAAGGTGAGATTGAGGTGTTGTACAGAGATGAAAGCGGTGAAGCCTTAATTGTCCAGCGAACAATATTTTTCAAACAACTTGCACATCAAGACGCAAGTTATACACAATACTAATTGATGGTAGGAGCAGTGAAAACATTGTGCCTAAAGAGATGGTGGATAAACTTCAATTGAATGAGCATAAGCACCCACGCCCATATCACATCCAGTGGTTCACGAAAGGAGGTGAGATACCAATTCTTACTCAGTGTTTAATCTCTTTTTCCATTGGTGCTAATTATAAAGATGAAGTGTGGTGCGATATAGCACCTATGGATGCATGTCACATATTATTTGGTAGACCATGGCTTTATGATTATAATATGGTGCATAAAAGTAGACCAAACACTTATTCTTTTGTCAAGGATGGTATTAATATCACACTCCACCCTATAAAACAACTTCCTACACCAAAATCCACTAATGAGGAGGATCCAAAGTTGCTTGATGTGCAAAAATTAAAAGGGGGCAGCAAGGATATGGATGTGATTTATGTGTTGCTTGCAAAAGAAAATCCAACACGAACAGCAATTCCTAGGTCTATTGAACCTATACTTAAGAAGTATAAAGATTTGATGCCTGAAGACCTGATCATCTTCCTCCAATGAGAAATATTCAGCATCACATTGACTTGGTCCCTGGTTCTAACCTACCAAATTTGGCCCATTATCGAATGAGCCCCATGGAACATGAAGAGTTGCACAGACAAGTTGTTGATTTGCTTAAGAAGGGATTGATTCGAGAAAGCATATCACCATGTGCTGTCCCTGCATTACTGACTCCAAAAAAAGATGGGTCATGGAGGATGTGCGTAAACAGTCGAACGATCGACAAAATTACAATCAAGTACCGATTTCCCATACCCAGGCTCGTTGATATGTTAGATATGCTTAATGGAGCCAAGGTTTTCTCAAAGATTGATTTAAGGAGTCGGTACCATCAAATTCGGATTCGTCCTAGGGATGAATGGAATACCGTATTCAAAACTCGAGATGGACTACATAAGTGGCTTGTGATGCCATTCTCATGCACCAAGCACATTCATGCGCCTAATGACTGAGGTACTTCGTTCTTTTATTGGTAAATTTGTAATGGTTTATTTTGATGATATCTTGGGTTTTAGTGCTAACCCACATGATCATCTCAACCACTTGGACCAAGTTTTTGATGTGCTAAGGAAGGAATCACTTTTGTGAATTTGAAAAAATGCTAATTTATGACGGACAATGTCGTCTTTCTGGGGTATGTTATTTCATCTGAGAGAATTAAGGTGGATCAAAAAAAGGTGAACACCATAGTTGAGTGGCCGGTGCCAAAGTCACTCACTGAGGTACGTTCTTTTCATGGCCTAGCGACCTTTTATCGTCGATTTATCAGAATTTCAGCACTCTAATAGCACTAGTAACTGATTGTATGAGGGCTGGAAAGTTTTCATGAAGTCCCGCTGTTAAAAAGAGCTTCACTTTAATTAAACAAAAGATGATGCAAGCACCAATACTTGCCTTACCAGATTTTTCTAAGGTGTTTGAGGTTGAAACTGATGCATCAAATGTTAGCATAGGGGCAGTTTTAAGTCAAGAGGGGTGACCAGTAGCCTTCTTTAGTGAGAAATTGAATGAGGCATGTAAGAAGTATTCGGTCTATGACCTCGAGTTTTATGCAGTGGTGCAAGCCTTGCACTACTAGAGGTGCTATCTGATTCATAGGGAGTTTGTTCTATACTCAGATCATGAAGCACTCCGGTATTTGAGTTCCCAGAAGAAGTTGAATGCGCGACATGCCAAGTGGATGGCCTTCCTTCAAGAATACACCTTCCTATTAAAGCACAAGGCTGGAACCCAAAATAAGGCAGTTGATGTTTTAAGTAGAAGGGTAGTGTTGCTTAGAACTTTATTTATGAAAGTGTTGGTTTGAAGTGATAAAATATCAATATAAAGTTGATCCAATTTTCAGCAAGGTCCTTAAAAGATGTGTTGATGGGCAAGACCCTATGAGTGAGTCTCTCACGCATGATGGTTGTTTATTTAAAGGTGTGCAGTTATGTATACCTGATTGCTCCCTAAGGGAGAAGTTAATCATGGAGCTTCATGGTAGGGGCTTAGATGGGCATTTAGGGAAGGACAAAACTATGGCTATGGTTGGAGAAAAGTATTTTTGCCAAATATGCGAAGGGATGTTGATCGATTTGTGACCCGATGTCGAACTTGCCAAGTCTCTAAAAGTCACACACAAAATATGGGTCTTTATACTCCTCTTCCTGTTCCAGATGCCCATGGGTTGATATCTCCATAGACTTTGTACTTGGACTTCCACATACCACACGAGGTATGGACTCTATTTTTGTTGTTGTTGATCGATTTTCCAAAATGGCACATTTTATTCCTTGTAGGAGAACTATGGATGCTACACATATTGCCAATCTCTTTTTCAAAAATATTGTAAGGCTACATGGTGTTCCTAAGTCTATTACATCTTATCGGGATACAAAATTCTTAAGTCATTTTTGGCGCACTTTGTGGAATCGGATGGGAACTAAACTTCAATTTTCTAGTGCCTATCATCCTCAAACAGATGGGCAAACCGAAATAGTGAATAGGAGCCTTGGTAACTTCTTGAAGAGTATTGTTGGTGATAACATATCTCAGTGGGACCTCGCTTTGCCCCAGATTGAGCTTGCTTACAACAGTTCAGTGAATCGGTCCACAAGAAAATCACCATTTGAGATTGTTAAGGGGCAAACTCCTAATCATGTGCTGGACCTAGTGCCATTACCCATGCCAGGCAAGATAAGTGATGATGCCAATGCTTTTGCTGAGCATATTCGAGATTTGCAAGCTCAAATCAAGAAGAAAATTGAGGAAAGCAATGCAAAGCATCAAAAAGCCTCAAACAAGCATAAAAGAGAGAAAATTTTCAAGAAGGGTGACCCAGTAATGGTGTACTTGCAAAAGGAGAGGTTTCCATTAGGAACCTATAATAAACTCAAGTCCAAAAAGGAGGGCCCTTGCCGCATTTTGAAGCAATATAGGAACAATGCATATAAGGTGGAATTACCAACGGCATTGGATATCTCCCCGATATTTAATGTTGACTTATTTGAGTTTCATGGAGACCCTCTAGAAATCAAAGAAGAAGTAGTTGATATGATGAAGCAATTACCGAGAAAGAAAGCTGAGGAAATTGAGCAAGTTTTGAAGACTGAAAGCTTTCAAACTCGAAAAGGTCCTATCACCAATATCTAGTCAAATGAAAGGGCAAGCCATAGTCTGATAGCACGTGGATTTCTGAGCAAGTGTTCAAAAGGGTGGATACAGTCTTATATCGCATCTATAAAGAAGTCAACTCGTCGGAATCGAGTTCCTTTCAATTGGGGGAGGGAATGATGCAACCATGCCCAAGCCAATAGTTCCTGGCTGGGCCAGGAAGGGTCGACGAATCCAAGAGAGAAAGAAAGGGCAATGATGTAATAAGGGGGGATTATTAGGGTTATTTTAATTATTCTTTTGTTTAGGGAGTGCACAAGGATAACTAGGTGGGCATGGGTTTATCATGTGTTTGATATTGATTAGTTGGGTTGGTTAGTTTGGAATGTAAATATGATAAGGTTAAATCTAAGGGGAGTTTCATCTTTTCAACAAGAGGAAGGCTTTGGATAAAACGTGAGAGAGAAAATAGGTACATGAGGTTAAGAGATGGGGGTAGCTTAAGAGATTGGGGTAGGTTAAAAGAGAGAAAATAGGAAAGTATTGATCTTTTTTTAGTCTATTTATGGGAGATTTTCTTTCATTGTAAATCAGTGAATAAATTGAATAGAATTTGGTCTCGTTAAGAGATTGTATTAGGGTGAATTCCCTTGAAGACCTTTGGGAAAGGGTATAGTCTCTCAATCTTTCTTTCTTTTTATTGTTAGTTTTGTGGTTTTATTTTCTCCCTGCACAATATGATGGTGGGTAAGCATTGAAGGCACCTCACGGATGAGGTGAAGGGTAAGGTGGTGGGTAGGCATTGAAGGTTCACCGAGGTGTTGGGTAGGCATTGAAGGCATCCTCCATTTCATTCATTTCTCTCAGCCCTCTTAGCGCCTGAATAACAAACCCTGTTTGGAGCGACTGAACTTCAACGGCAAGACAGACGAGCACTCGTAGAGGCAGAAACGCAAAGCAATGGCGGCTTGGCGCAGAGAGTGATGAGAAAGAGAGAGAGATGGGTTTCAATAGAGAGAGATGAGCGAGAGAGGGGTTTACAGTCTTAAATCTCCTAATCATTCTATCTTTTCAACGCAAAAATGAGAGGGAGGTTCAAAAAATTGAACTTTGAATTGGTCAAACAGCAGAGGCCCAGACAACCAGCTTTAATTCAATTTTTCGGCTTAATATAGATTCCAGCTCCAACACAGGGCCAAGGAAGTAAATTGGCACCAAGACCTGCATATACATAACATACCGAAGACTTGGCAAAATGATTTGGCTTGCTCCACACAGACAGACGCCAAAAGAAAACACAAATCAATTCCCAATTCCGGTAACCACAAAAGCTTCAATTCACCAAAAGGAAAACTTATCTCGACAAACAGAGGAGAATCAACCACAAAAATCAATACCATAATTCAAAATTAAACAAAATTCAGGCGATATTGAACCTAAAGAAATTAAAAAATAAAAAACACATCACCTGGTTTTGAATCGGGAAAGCCCTAGCGCACCACAATCGATCAAAATCTCCATCATGAAGCTGACAAGAGCAAGGAGGCAGAGGGCCACACCCTCAACCAATAGCGAAGAGGGGCTTCTGAAAACAGAGAATAAAACGCGAGCGATGATCAGAAAAACCACCACTCTCTCTCCGACCAAAATTCCGGCCATTTTCGTCGGGAAAACTGCGAAACTCCGGCCAAATGGCGAGGGTCGAATGCCCGTTGAAGGGCTTCGGTCCTACGCGTCCGGCCAAATGGCGATGGTAGAATGCGGGCTTCGGTCCTACGCGTCCGAACTACGCGTCCGAAGCCAAAGTCCAAGCAGAACTCTGTCCTGGGTTTAAGATATTTGGGGTGCAGTTATCACGCGGATGCCTATGCGGATGCCTATGGAGGTCTTGAGACACGGTTTAACTAATATACACCGTCCATATATTTCGACGGTCATGATCGCAGAGTAAAGAAAAGGGCAAAACCCGTGATCGCCGGTAGCCAATTTTGCTTCCTTCAGCACGTCTCTGCCGCACCAGGCCCTCTGCCCCACCAGACCTGGAGACCAGACAGGAGCACCAGGCCCTCTGCCACACCAGACCTGGAGACCAGACAGGAGGAAGAGGAATTTAGAAAGAGAAAGATGGCATAGTTGGATTGAGAGAGAAAATGAACAGATGTTTAAGAATTGAGAGAGAGAAAAAAGGAGAGAGTTGGGGTGAGTAGAAGGAGAAAAAAAAAAAAGTTCAGACCGGACGCTTTGGAGCCACGGGAGGTAGAGGAATTCAGAGAGAGAAATAGGGGAGAGTTGGGGTGAGTGAGAAACAAGAAGAAGAGAAGTTGAGATTAGAAGCCTCGGGGTTATAGGGCGTGCAGTCATAAGCTTCCCGCAAGTTATTGAAGCTCAAAACCTTCATCATGTTTTTTGGAACAACATCTTCAGGTAATGATGCATCAAATCGATTTTAATATAACGATTCTTTACAGATCCACTATGATGCCCATGTTTTTGCATCGGTATCCCATGTTATTAAACCCTAAATCACCCATCCGTTTTTTTTTTATTTTTTCTCTCAAATCAAAACCAAACAATTTAATAATTAATTCAAATCATTCATAATTTATCTATTTAGAAAAACACTAAGGTTATTTTTCGGATCAATTGAAAAATTTGTAGAAATTGATGTACAAATTTTTCTATATATATTCATGTTATATATCCAAAAACTTCCACCCTACTTCCGTCTTGGCATATCAAGCATTTTTTGGGCATTCCTTTTTGTATAGGGCACCACGTATGTTCGTTGTGTCTTTAAATTTCGCCATTTTGTAATAATTTTTATAAATTTAATACAATGTTAACCTTAAAAAAAAAAAAAATGGTCATCTAATTTTTTTATTAAAAAAATGTTCTATTTGGTGTGAATCTTTTTTTTTTAAGCTGAATTTGCTTTTTTGAAGTGTTAAGCTTAAAAACCAATAGTCACTTAATTACTGGTGAGGCTAAAAACCAATGGTTGAACTATCCTGAACTTGTTGGTATATTGATAAGTGGTAAATCTGCTCTATCTGTATATTGATTGAAAAAGGTACACACTCTTTAATCAACTCAATTTGGGGATGGCTTTTGTTGTATGAGACAACTTTGTATTGATGTGAATGTAGTTTGACTCAATTTGGGGATGGCTTTTGCTGAATGAGACAACTCAATGAAGCTTTTGCTTACTCATGGAATCAGCACAATTTGGGGATGGCTTTTGTTATATGAGACAACTCTATATTGATGTGAATGTAGTGTCATCAATGTTAATATTTATGGCTCAATTTGGAGATGGCATGTGTTGTATGAGACATATTGATGTGAATGTAGAATCATGTGGCTCAATTTCATGTTAATATTTATGACTCAATTTGGGGATGGCTTTTGTTGTATGAGTCTGTATTGATGTAAACGTTGTGCCTAATGTTTTAAAAAATAGATCGATGACTCGGATCGAGCACTTCAAAAACCAATCTGGATCGGTGAATCGGCGATTCGGATTGGAAATCAGTCGGAGTAAGCCTTAAAAAAAATCTGAAAAATTTATTAAAATTCATTATAAATGTTGTTTTTTAGGAATCCAATAAGAAATGAGGGTACTCCATTAAAAAATTTCAATTTTTTGCATGAATATGCGAATATTGATATATTCTTTCCCGGCATGAACTATTGTTTCCCATTTAGTTTACATCACACAAAAGTGGGCACAATCCCAACTCAATTAAAATGATCACATATAGTCATACATCTCAATTACAAAAATGCAAGATAATATAATAAAAAATGCAAGCTCCAAACATGCCTACAACTCAATTATCAAGAATATATATACAATTTATGTATCAACACATATTTTTTTGCATTAAAAATTTAATAATAAATTTGAAAAATGCAAGATAATATATTTATCATACGTGCCACGATTTTTTTACAATGATATTCATACAGTTAATACCAATAATATATATACATGCCACAAATGATATTTACAATGATATAGTCATTCAAGATAATATAGTGATAAAATATTTATTAATCATATACATACATTTTATGCATTAAAATTAAAAAATACAATTTTAAATTAAAAAATTAAGAACATGTATTTTTTGCATCAATAATCTATCAACATGCAATTTTTTGCACTACAAAGTTAACAATAAAAATTAAAAATACAGTTTAACTCCTCATGATAATCAAAATCTGGCCACGATTTTCACAATTTTTTAGAAAATCACGATTTTTCAAAAAAATTGATCACCAAAAAAAATTATTCAAAAAACACAGCCACAACTCTTCTTCATTTGAAATCAAGCAACAAAAATTGCTTAATCCAACAAATTACACCCAAAATTAATTGAATTAAAGTATTACCTTAAAAAACCCTCTAAAATAATTCATAATAGTACTTTAATTCATCTCATATTTGTAGTTTGGCAGAAAAAAAAAAAAACCCTAACTGTTCTTCACAAAATTGTGACTCAAAATCGAAAATCTTTATTAACGATATATATACATTTTACGCATTAAAATTTAAAAATATAGTTTTGCATTAAAATTTTAACAACATGTATTTTTTTGCATCAATAAGTTATCAACATGCAATTTTTTGCATTAAAAATTTAACAATAAAAATTAAAAATACAGTTTAATTCTTCATGATAATCAAAACCTTATCACAATTTTGACAATTTTTCATAAAATCACCATTTCTCGAATAAATCGATCATCACAATTTTAAAAAAAAAAAAAAAAACAGTTCTTCACTAACCCACCTGACATCAGTCAATCCAACTCGAAAATCCGCCTCAAATCAAATAAATTACATCAAATTGAATACATGTTATGATAAACAACACTATAAGGAATCAAAGCCCTATAATATTAACACATTATTATCAAAAATTGAATAAAATTGATTGGATGGCAAAAAAAAAGAAAACGTAGTTCTTCACAGACCCACCTGACATTAGTTATTCCATCTTAAAAATCAAGCTCAAATTGAATAAATCAGATCAAATTGAATACATGTGATGATAAACAACACTATAAGGAATAAAAACTCTATAAAATTAACATTTTATTTGTAAATAATTGAGTAAAATAGATTGAATGGTGGGAAAAAAAAAAAAAGACGCAGTTCTTCACAGACATTAGTCATTTTTTCTAAAAAATCAAGCTCAAATTGAATACATGTGATGATAAAAAACACTATAAGGAATAAAAACCTTATAAATTTAACACATTATTTGCAAATAATTGAGTAATATCGATTGAATGGCGGAAAAAAAAAAAAACGCAGTTCTTCACAGATATCAATCATTTTTTTAAAAAAATCAACCTTAAATTGAATAAATCAGATCAAATTGAATACATGTGATGATAAACAACACTACAAAGAATCAAAACCGTATAATATTAACACGTTATTTGCAAAATATTGAATAAAATTGATAGAATGGTGGAAAAAAAAAAAAATCGTAGTTTTTACCTGTTTTTCCTGCACCCTGTCTTCAAATTCAAATCTGATATGTAATCGTCTAAAATACTCACAAATTATGAACAACAACTTCTAAACAACACTCTTAAGATCAATAACCCTTAGATTTTACAAAAAATGATTCCTTATTTTGCTTGAAATCAGAAAAATGGCATATCCCTAAAAATCACGCTTTGTTCTTCACAGATCCAAATATTTGTGATCAAACGATGATTTCTACAACAATTTATTGACTGAAATGTCTGAAAAGATTAAAGTAAAGGCTAAAAGATTCGATTACAAAGCTGAAAAGGATGAATGATAAAAAAAAAATTGACAAAAAACCATGAATCCCGTGAAGAACACTGTGCAGCCCGTGTTTTACTATTGGGAACCGGCTTGACTCGGCGATTCATTGTTGGGAATCGCCCGGTTCTCTCTAGACACGGGTGATTCTCGGTATTTTAGTGGAACCGTGCATGTTCTTGAGTCAAACCGGACGAGTCCGGTTCTACTCGCTGACTTTTGAAACATTGGTTGTGCCAATCAATGTTAACATTTATGTCTATTTATGAACAGCTTTGTATTGATGTGAATGTAGTGCCCATCAATGTCAACATTTATGTCTATTATAAACAACTCTTCTAGCTATCCTCTCTTATTTTTCACTATCACTATACTAAAAATTGCATAGGCAGCACCTAGGAAAGTTTAGTTTCAGGGTGCAGTTTTCATACGGATGTCTATTAAACCCTTCTCTCTAAATATATTTCCTCAATGTATTGGACGTAATTTTTTTTTTAGGTGGATAGCTATTTTTAATGACTGTTTCACAATTATAATGTGATAAATCATTTATTGATAGTTGTTTTCACAAATGGTTGTTTGAAAGATGGAGCAAGCCCCTCATTTTAGGTACATGGGCATAGATACAGAAAAGAAGGATATCATTGGAATTTCCCCAATTTTTAGGATATGGATACATATGCAAGTATCCCATCTAACACATCTATAGATATACAGTTTACATGTATAATACATAAATATATGCATCCAAAACCCTGATATATATATATATATATATATATGGAAAAAGCTAGGATTAGCCTATTAGCTCATATGAACATATGAGCCCAACGGCCTAGATTAAATCTAGGCCGATTTGACGATCACGGATGTCTGGTAGTGTTTAAATTTTATTTTTTTCTACAAATCCAAATCACTTATAATTTTAAGTATGTATTCTTCTCATCAAGGCACACAGGGGATA
>NW_006497083.1:2363498-2384225 GCF_000471905.2 Amborella trichopoda
CCCTATCCAATATGAATATCATTGTCATCACAGTTCATAGTGAGATGCTAGCATGTTTAGAATATACAAGTATCTCTGTAACATAAGGAAATTCGTTTCACTTGGTTTGAAAAAACTTGTGAATTCAGCTGGGTTTGTAGGGATGTACTTATATTGAGGCCTTTGAAGGGATCTCACGATGTGGCATGGGGATTTCGTGTGAGCACCTAATACTCAACAAGTGTTGTTTTGTTTTTTACCATGATTGTTGATGGCATGGCTATGACTTTTCACTAGTTGTTCTCATAATTCATCACATCACGGATTCATGTGAATTTATAATTTGCTCATGTTATCGGTTTTAATGAAAAAAAAAATTTATGTATTGGTTGAATTAATTAGTCAATGTGATAATCAACGGATGAGGGATGTTAGTGTTTACTCAACTGAAAATTCTTTTTTGATTAGTTATTTACATGATTGTTATTAGAGTTAATGACCTTATTTCTGCTGCTCCTTTGTTACCATACGATACTGCATTAATTAGTGGGGTGTTTGTTTACTTGTATATTTGCAAGTTATTCATCAATCACGTATTTATATAAGTGTTTATTGTGTGATGTTTTGTTTTATAAGGAGAATTGGGAACCATACAAGAAGGTGGAAGGAGAGGAATATAGCGCATTAGACCTTCATAGTAAGGAAACTGCATTGTGTTAGACATACCTAATAAGTTTCAATATCACAGAGTATTATATGTCTGACCGCGTACTTCAACAACTTGTGAAGGTGCAAGGAATTCCGACTGAGCCTCCAAAGTGAGCTAAAAGGGAGAAAGTCAGTAGACACCCTACAAGTTGGATAAACGAGTTGAAATTGGAGATAAGTGATTGGCGCAGACGACAACACCATGTTGTTGAAGCTGTCAGGTGTTCGTTCCTGCACTGCCATCACAATCCACCTGTGAGGAACCGCGATGGAATTTTCGACATCATAAGGAGGGAAGTCCTGCTAAGGAAGCTAATGAGAAGGGGAAGGTTCCACTTAGCCACCCAAAAAAATTAATGAGACGGAGAAAATGACTGATATCATGTATAGATTTGGGTTTCTTACATATTTGTTTTTTTGATGTCTATGTATTTTGATTCAAGCAAGTTCGATTTGGACATGCTAAATGAAAAATATTATATGTTATAAGTTGCATGAGATATACTTCTCATTTATTTTGCCTTCATTACAATACTAGTTATTTTTCATCCTTTGTCTTCTTGGGCAACATTAAGCAACTGAAAGAGTGGAAATTGAATATGTTGTAACATATTACTCGAATGAAATGGAATTTAATCTTTTATGTACTTGCTCTTGCTATTGAATAATATGCACTTGGGTTTCAAGAGGGTCTAAAAGCACTACGTAACAAGCATGTTAAAAATTTTGGGTACTTGGCTAAATTGGAGAAATATATTCAAAACCTTGTCCATTAACAAGAACTCAATGTCATCAACTGGTATAGATAGCCATAAATCAACAACAATTTTGAATTAGGATACTACAACGTTACAATAAATGATTATATTCTCAAAAGATCCTCCACACCGTCCATACCAAATATAGATTCTCAAGCAAAAATGCCATTCACAATATAAGAGAGAAATACACCATCTTCATAATTTAGCCACACCAAATACAATATCAAGCCACACCTACCACATCTAATACAATCTCAAAATATTTATTTACCACACCTGCCACACCAAATACAAATATCAAGCCACACCAGCCACATCTACTACAATATCAAAATATCCATTTACCACAACTGCCACACCAAATACATATTCTTAAGTAGAACTCTCAACTACTATTACATTCTCCAAGATCTTCCACAATCGCCGCACCAAATACACATTCATCTATCTTTACAACAACAACACCAAACACATCATACATAATCCATGTACGAGAAAGACACAGAGAGAGAGAGAGAGAGAGAGAGAGAGAGAGAGATAGATGGCTTTCAAAATGGTAAATGGCAGCAACTGAGATGATACTTGGTCTAGTGTGCTTCATTATGAAAGACCTTGAGAAAACGCGTATGTACACATGATGTTGCAAACATTGGTTAAACATGTAAATCTAAAGCAAGTTTCACATCAAATGCATGGAATTATCAAAAAGTTAAGTAACGAGAGGAGGGAGAAGAACCTTACATGTTGAAACAATGAGCAAAATTGAAGACTCCAAAAGTGTGTGTGTGTGTGAGAAAGAGAGGGAGAGAGTTAGATCGAGCAACATTTGAGCCCTTAAGGCATCAAGTATACAAAACAAATAGTTTCAAGTTAAGTTTCCTACTTGTTCATACAAAATACCCATGTATTTGAATGGCATTATTTTTACATTTTTGCAATGATTACATATACAAAAAAAAACAATACAACTAGATATCAAAAAATTATATAATTACATATAAAAAAATGTGTAATAAGGCATCAAAAAACTTAAGGTTGTAGATATCAAAAGCATATGTAATTGATTATTAGTTCAAAGGCTAATCATTGTTGCTCCCTAGCCACATCATTTTAGGTGTTACTCGCCCTCCCTTGGGGATTACTTGTGTTTTCAATACTGGGGCTCCTGTACCAAAATAGAAAACAAGGAACAACTCAATGATAGCGGATTACCTAAAAAAGATTTCATGATTAAAGCCTTTTTAAATTCTACTCACCATACAATTATTTAACTATAAGCATTAAGAAAAGAGAGGTCTGCTCAAAGCTAAATTGTAAGTTAGTTATTCAATTTTTAGAGTTTTAAAAGTAGTAAATAGACATGAAAACATTCACAACAATTAAACTCAAAATTTTAAAATAGAAACAATGCATTAGCTTATAGACAACAAGATTGAGAAACTTAAGATCACAAGTACAAAAAATGACATATCATACCGTGCGCTGCACAAAGAGGAACATTTACGTCTATCATGACCTATAACCCCATATCCCTTGCACTTTCTTTTACTTGTTCTCTCATTACGTGCAGGTTTCAAACTTAAAGGGCTAGGCTACCCCTTTGGCTTTTCATAAATTGAAGCCGTTATAGTCGCATGTGGATTTGAAACCACAGAGAGGATAGGAGTCACACAAGGGGATCATGTGTATGCAGGGCTGTTATGGGTAAAAGATGCTTGTATTACAAAAGCCTTTTCCATGTCAATTCTAGCAGCAACCTTATCACATGCCTCATCTATAACCATATTTGCATACTCATACAAACCCAGACTCGCCCCACCATTTACTGATAGAATGTTGCAACAGGGAAATAGGTCATTGTAGCATGTTGAATAGGTATCCTCACAATTGGGTTGTACTTAAACTCCAAAGCCATTACGAGCAATCCCCTTTGTAACATCTTTTGTTTATCTTTGCATTATATAGTGTTGGGGTAATTCAAGAATATTTTTTAGAAAAAACAAGCTAAGTATATGACTACAAGGGATACCCATTCGCTCATATAGATGACTACTACATGTTGTTTTCTCCTTGGTGTTTCTAAATGCGACAATGTGAGCTCTGACATACCCCATATTCTTTCAAACTAAATATGCATACCAGCTCATCTTCCTATTAGAATTCACAAGTAAGATTAATGACATCCATCAACTTTGGCTTAAAGCAGTTTGAAAAGATAGTTGGGGTATAAATTTCAGCCATATGCTTATCTATGCAAGAGGCAGTCTTCATAACTGGTGTCTTCTTATGAGATTTAAAGTCTGCAGTGTTCTCATCATCAAATTTTTTGTCAATTAATTATTGTAGTTTGCCTACAAATGTAGTCAAGTTGGTATGTAAATTCACATATGCCTTGATGTTTTTGTTCATAGCTTCACTTCTTCCACTTGTCCTATTGCCAGCAAAGAATCTTGAAAATATATATCTACCCACTGATGTCGAATTTCATACAAAGACCGCAACCATTCATTATTCTCTAAATCATATTTTTCTATCATTATTGGCCATGTGTCTTCAAATTCATTCATGGTGGTGCACTGGTCAATACATTTATAGAATTATGCATGGAAAGATGGATGTTTGGGCTCAACTTGTGCCATTTTTTGCTCAAACTTTTGTGTGATTTGCCATCTACACAAGCGATGTTGGGACTTCGAGAACACCTTTTTTATTGTGAGGGCCATTGCCTTGTCTTGGTCTGTGACGATTGACTTGGGTTGACACCCATTCGTCACCTCAAGCCACTTAAATAGCCATGTAAAAGACTCTTCATCTTCTTTATGGAGCAAGGCACAACCTAATAATATAGTCTGTGTGTGGTGGTTCACTCCTAAAATTGGGGCACATGGCATGTGATAGATATTAGTTTTGTATGTGGTATCGAATATGATGACATCTCCAAATAACTCATAAGCAATCCTTGATTTCATATCAATCTATAGTACATTGCTTAGGTGCCCTTTTTCATCAACTTGTATTCTATATGCAAATGACGGGTTTTTGGCAATCTTAGTAGCAAAGAACTCCATCAACCCCTTTGCATCCCCTCCTATCAACTTTGAATTTTTTTCTGACTTCTGTAGATTTCATTATTGCAGTTTATTTCAATAAAAGGGAGACTCCTTGGGCCACCAACCAGTGTACTAAGCACTTTTGTTATCTTTGGTGCAGTTAATTTGCATGAGTGATACATATGGATCATTCGTCTTGTGTGCTTTGAAATTTGGGGATGTGATCAAATGAAATGAACTTTGGATGGTGAAGTTAAGGAATTATTTATTGTGCGTCACAATGGTCCATACACCATCTTCATCTTTTTTTATTCTTAATAAGGCTTTTCACCCTATTGTTGTTTGGGGCCGTGACTGATTCCCCTCGTATTTCTTATGTCGGTAACCTTCTTTTGAACATACATACTCACAAGCCTTGAGTGACCCATCTTTCCTTGATCGACGAGTCAAAGAATACCCAACACTAAAACCCATTTTTTTCGTGTATTTGTTATAAAAGTTAAATGCAACTTTATGGGGTTCAAATTGCATACCCTCTTTTGGGACATTATCATTAAATTCAAAACCTTGAGGCCCATCCATGATAGTCTCATATGCATCTTCTGTATCTTGACATATATCAAACTTGTTGCTGCCATCACTGTCAAAATCATTAGTATCCTCCATTTCATTACAATAACCTAAATCATTATAGTCCACCTCCGTTGGGTAGTCCTCAATAGGAGTTTCTGCCTTCGTACATGTCTCTGTCCCATGACCAACCGAATTACTTCCTAACTCCAAGCCAATTGTATACCTCGTGTCCAAGTTCATGTCCATTCTATTTTATAAATCCATAACATGAAAGAAAAAAGTAGTTAGAAGATTCATCTACCAACTTTAAATCATATAATTATTTAGAAAATCCCAAAGGTAGCATTAAATACTTTTCTCACATTACAACAATCGCTATCATCGCTCATATTACTCTTTAGCAATCTATAGTTACTTTGTAGCACTATTAATATTATTAAGTGGTTATCTCTTTCGAAGTAAACAATATCATCGAATTTATAAATATTAAACATATAATATTGGAAGGATGTTAAAAAGAACTCATAGATGGTACTACTTATGACAACATAGAATATATGTAGAAATATTTCTGTTGTTATTAAGATAGAATGCTAAAATCATTTGAAGACAACAAATACATATTCAATCCCCATTTTGGAAAATAATTATCAGTAGTCAATTGTTTGTCGTTTATATGGTCTAGTAAAAAATCATCACTAGCTATCATCACAAGCTCATTACATCTCTTAAATATCTAAAGACAATAAGAAACCATGTGAAATACATGGGCAAAAAAAATAAGTTGCTAAAAAGAAAGAGAACAATGAATGATTTTCACTTTGTATGTAGATTCACCTACATTAGATCCAACCAAAAATATAATATATAATAACTAACTAAATTTAAAAACTACAAACATAACCAAAAATTAAATAGATAAAAAGAAAACCTAAATCATTTAATTTGGGAGGGAGACTAACACAATCAAAATAAAAAAGGGAGAGAAAAGTGTCATACCTGCAAAACAACATAGAGAGAGCCAAGGGCTTCCTAAAGGAACCTTTGCTAACACATGTTGAGTACAACATTCCTCTCTTCTATTTTCTTCTTTTGCCTCCCTTTTTTTTTAATCCATGAGTATATTCTTTTGTAGAAGAGAGAGACAGATGCACAATGGTGGAAATGGCTACCGATACCACACCTTGGGATAAGGGGGGAGAGAGAGATATCTCCCAAATTAGAGATCAAGGAGATGCCAAATTAAATATCAAATGTTTCAATAGTAAAAATTACAAACAAGTAATCTGAAATCCATGGTTGCAGAGATGAACGATCTTAAAGATATTTCAATGGCGAAAGCAACTTTGGGTGGATCCATAGCACCTAAAACTACACAACCAGAGTACTTCTCAAAACCCAATTTCACAAACCAATAAAATATTTAACTGTAATTTTTCTTAAATCATGACTTCAAAACCCATCAATCCATAGAACTATTCTGTTGTGGGCCATGTAACACCTCTGAACAACCAAGCAACCCACCCAGATGGCTACCCCTGTCACAACTTAGGATGAGGGGATAGAGAGAGACATGGTGGACATGACTTCAGCTACCATAACTTGGGATGAGGGGTTGGAGAGAGAGAGAGGACTGGACGATGGTGAAAATAGCTGTGACAGCTTGGGATAAGAGGGTAGAGAGAAAAAGAGCGTGAGAGAGAGAGAGAACTGCACACTAGAAATTTTTGGAGGGAAATGATTTGTAGATTGAGAAATATGTTTGGAGGGAAATGGTTTGTAGATAGAGAAATAAGGGAGAGTTGGGGTGAGTAAAGAAAGAAGAAGAAGAGAAGTTCAGATTGGAGGCTTTGGGGTTATAGGGCATACATTCATAAACTTGAGCTGCAAGTTATTGAAGCTCAAAACCTTCATCAAAGTTTCCCGGGCATCATCTTCAGGTAAGGATGCATCCAATTGATTTTAGCATGACTATCCTTTGTAGATCCACCATGATGCCCATTTCAAACAAATAGTAGACACAACTTGGGATGAGAGGGTAGAGAGAGAGAGAGAGAGAGAGAGTGAGAGAGAGAGAACTGCACACTAGAAATTTTTTGAGACATGGTTTGTAGAGAGAGAAATGGAGGGAACTGAAGAAAAAATAAATAAAAAGGAAACTAGAGGTTGCCGGTTGATGAAATACTTTCTTGAGGTATGGGCCAACATCTCAACCATCGAATTTATTGGACGATTGATAAGGGCACATCCTTATAACATATGTGTTATGACAAGGATGCAACCGTGTTCAAACTTTTCTCTATATTCATACGTTGGTGTTTAAGTGTTACGTAATTATGTAAGGGTGTGGTTTGTATAAGGCCGAGGCCCTAAATAATTAAACCAAGGCGCACCTTCAAATAATATTGAAAGATGTTGTTTCAATATTAGAAATCCTTGTGATGGTTTGAAAATTTATTTTCATTTCTAATTATAAAATTTAAAGTATGAAAAATAGTGTAGATCGGACATATCTATGAACATTTGAAAAACTTGTAAATTGATAGTCCAAAAATACATTATAGGATGCACTATGTCTCATACTTGAAATCCATTTTTTCTCATGTTTGTATATCTTGAGGTCAAGATGATCAGTTTGAGGATTTTTGAGCATCAAAACAATTTCTTTTAGGTGCGCCTTAATTTGATTGTTTAGAGCATCGCCCTTATATTGACTTTCTTCAAGGTAATGTTAATCTTTAATCAATGGTTGACGGGAAATTATGTTTTCCACATTGAACCTGGTGTTTTCCATTTAGTTAGTTTTTGAAATCGATCTCTATCGTTCATGAATGGGAATCGGCTAGGACCAACCTAATTATAGGATGATAGGGGTCCTAGCCCAATTCCCCTAAAACCCCAATTTATAATTTTTTTAGAATTATTTAATATTGTCTTAGGTCCCCTTCAAACTTCCACCAAATAAATCTTTATTATAATATTTATTTTATTTTATTTATTCTTTAAAATATTTTTTATCATCATTTCGGACTATTCCAGACCCAATCCGGATCACAGACGCAACGATCCAATAAAGGTATATTTGTAACAATCCGCTTCACCGGTCCAAATTTGAAACACTATTATTAACAATAGGCAAAATGTGTTATTCTCTCGCATGAGCACTGCCGCTATTTACTTATTCTCTATGGTAAAACTTAATAGTATATTTAAGATAAATTATTAGAATATCCTCTTTTTTTTTTAAGAATTTGATAAAATACCATTCATGATAATAACAAAGTTGCAAAGGTTATCACAATCCTAATGGACCGTGAAGGTTATCACAACCCTATTAGGAGTGTGATGCTCATAAAGCCCCCTTTCAAACTGCTAAATTATAAGGGTGGCAATGGACCCAGACCCGACCCAGGACTCGCTTGGTAGACCCGCCATGGGGGTCGAGTATGGGTCCAACATTAGGACCTGGTAGGTAGAGTCCCTTTCCATCTCTAGGACCCGAGTACGGATTCCAGTGGAACCGACCAAGACATGGCTCGAAATTATTATATATATATATATATATATCCTCACTCGCTCTCTTCTAAATCCTATTTCACTCTCTCTCTTCCCCTACGACTATGAGAGCCCCTTTCTCTCTTTCTTCTCTCTCTCTCCCTCCCTATTTATCTTCCCTTGCCAAACCCTTTTTCTTCCAAGTTGGATCTTTGATTAGTAGAAATGGCAGGTGTTTATTTAATTTTGGTGCATTTTTTTTTTACATCTTGATACTTGGTGGAAGATCAGTAAAAATGACAAGTTTTTATTTGATTTTTGTGCTTTTTTTATTTGCATCTTGAAACTCAATGGAAGATCAGCAAAAATGATAAGTTTTTATTTGATTTTCATGCTTTTTTTTATTTGCATCTTGAAGCTCGGTAGAAGATTAGCAAAAATGGTAGGTTTTTATTTGATTTTCATGCTTTATCTTTTTGCATTTTAATGCGGTTTTTTTAGGAACTTTCTCTCCATGAAAGAAGCTTCATAATGCATTAATGAATTTTGGGGATTCTTTTATAGAATTATGCATTAAAAAGGGGATTTGCACTTTTTTGTCCCAAGTACTGGGTCCGAGTCTCAGGTCCAAATCCATATCTTGGGTATGGTTATGGGTGTACGCGTTGGACCCGTCGGATACGGGTCCAGGTATGTGTCCATTAGTGGTATTTCAGGTCTCGATCCAAGTCCAACAAGACCTCCGTTGCCACCGCTACTAAAGCATCACAATGGCTTTAACATATCAACCATTGCAGTTCTAATAGAATAGTGATCTTTTAAGTTATCAAAACCATTACGGTTCTATTAGAACCATGATGACCTTGGGAATCATCATAGTTCTATTAGAAATGCAATGCCTTCTCACAAGCCGCATACCATTATGTGCTCATAAAACCCCTTTCCCTTTTCATTTAAAATGCCCTAAACCCTTCTTCCTCTCTCTCTATCTTCTTCCACTCGCATTCTCTCTCTCTCACACCACCCCTTATCTCTCTCTAACAACACTAGGCCTTCCTCTCCCTTTCACTATTTCTTTCTATAACAACACCAATGCTCTCTCTCCTTCCCTAAAATATCAACCATGATTCTTATAAAACCGTTATGGTTTTGATAATTTAAAAGCCATCACAATTCTAATAAAACCGTAATGTTTTTTATAACTTCAAAGGCCATCACGGTACTATTAGGATCATGATGGTTGATATGTCAAAAGGCGACCGTGATGTTTTAGCGGTTTGAAAGGTCGTTTAATGAGCATCACGGTCTTAATAAAACCCTAATAACCTTCAGATCTTTATTACTACTATAAAGGGTATTTTAGGTAGCAAATGTAAACAGTGAAAAGAAATAAAATTCTATTTTAAGATGGAAAAAGTTTATGTAAGGGTTATGTTGAATGTTGATTGGTTATGTTGTTTAGATAGTTTTGCAACTCCAATTTTAATTATTTCATTTCGGAAAATATTCATCCCATAATTAATCCCAAAATTCCAAATAAAAAAAAACCACGTAAATATATACTATGCTCCCACAAAATCATTACTCTATATGTTAGTGTCAATATCAATATACTCATGCAAGAGTGATGACCTACACTTCTGACAGATGTACCTTGGCTTTATTTGCCATGGCTCTTTTTCATGTTTACTTTTTTATAGTCCAAATTATATTTTTAAAAAATTACATATGGATACTTTTTCAACAACCTTATTACGGTATGGGCCTTTTTTTTTTTGCAAAAGTTACGCAGAAACCCCCTACCCGGTGGCCTTTCTTTTTATTGCAAAATTGCCCATCCGTCCATTATTTCCAACACTAGTTATGTGTGAAGTCCTACAAATTTTAGGCCACTTATATTAGTAAGGGCTTGTCTAGTATTTGCAAAATCGAACTTGTTCAGTGTTTCTAATTCTGGACCGCTCAATTTTCTAAGCTTTTTCGCACTAAAAAATCGAACATATTATAAATAATAATTATTATTGAAATTCTTAAAGTATTGTAATAAAATTTATGTAATGTAAGTAATTTTATATTTCTTGTTTTATCTATTATTATTTGTATTTGAATATATTTTTCAATAAAATTTCTTAAAATAGAATTTAGTATAATAAATTACTTTTTCTATTATGAAATATTTAATAGATATAGGTATTTACTTATATTTTATTTCCTTTTCTATTTTTGTAGTTTTAGAGTTAAAATATGCAACTACATATATAAAATAATAGAATGGTACAATCAAAATTTAAAATAGGATAGAAATCTAGAAATAGAAAATTAGAAATATAAAAGTGGAAGATCAAATAAAAGATAAAGGAAAATCTTTTGAAAAATAAAATAAGTTAAACAGTCCGGGATTGGTAATACCGAATAACAGGGTTGTCATCACACATACCAAATGAGCCCATACTAGTAAAGATGGTTGAAAATTTTTGGAGCTGGAAATAGGTGGGTAATTCTGGAAAAAAAAAAAATAGCTGAAGGTTTTTTTTTTTCTTGGTGTGTGTGTGTGTGGTTTTTTTGGGGGGGGGGGGATGTTGTCTCAATGTGGATTTACAGAAAAATTCAACTCAACCATTTAAAATGATGTATGCCCATTTAAAATGATGTATGCCCATAACTTAATTCCAACATCTTCCTATATGTTCTCATGAAACAAATTGTCAATAAAAATTTTAAAAACATGCAAAAATAAAAAATAAAAAAAATAAAAATTTAAAAAAGGGAGAAAAAGGCTCCCCTTCAATAGTTAAAAATAAACTTGACTTTGCTCTGAGGTTGTGTAGGGATTCATGGTTAAAATTTATGTTTCTCCTGGAATTGCTACATACTTTAGTTCTCGAAGGGATGATGATGGAGTATCCCAGCTTGCACAAGTGGCAGTCATTGTAAAAATGATTGAGTTCCTCACTCCAATGCTTAGATCAAATATCATTATCATTGGAGTATTTAACTGGGATTATTAAATGTATTTCAGCAATAAGTAATTACAAATTTTACCTTTTTTTTTAATCAATAATTGTTTGTCATAGAATAATTTATGCATAATTAAGTTGTACACAATTGGAAACTATAAGTACAAAAGAATAGATAAGTACGGATTTTTTTTGAGGTATTGGTTGGTACTTGGTAGGTCCTTTTTACGAGAACGTGGCGTGGATAAAAGCAACTAAGATAGATTTGTTTTGGATTTGTTTTATATTTATCTTAATTTTGGTTATTTAGTAGGAAGATATTTTAGGAGGTCTATAATGAGAGTTGGTAAATTGAAGGAGGCTCATCCCCTATAGGGAGGAGAGATACTGGAAAATTTATAGGTTATGGAAAGGAAAAGTTCCATTTGTTTTTTGTAAAGTGGTATGGGTAGACGTTGAGTCAATAGTATTTTGTTTGTCTTCTTCTTTCAGCGGTTATTTTTAGGGTTGTGAAAGCAAACTCTTTTAAAATGAGCATTGTAAACAGGGTGATTGAATTTTTATGATTGAAAAAAGTGATATTTGAGATCATGTAAAATGAGAGAAAGACGTTTGTGGGTGTTTTTTCTTCTCTTTTGCTTATAGGCCCATGCCGAAATACTCGTATCCGCGTGGCTTGTTCTTTTTTATTGTAATTTCTTTTACAATTTTATTGGGAAAATATCTCCATAGACCCCATTTTCAACTTTCATTTCTTCCTAAACACAAAATTTCAAAGTCTATCTTCTAACCCTCCAAATAACTTTATCTATTTTTATTCCAACGTTTAATCCAAACAAATTAAAAACGACATCTTTTTCTAACTCTCTCTCTCCTCACGTGTTTCAATCTCTCTAGACTGTTCTTTCCAGTGTTTGAAAAACCGGCCGGTTAGAATCGGAACCGGCCAATTAGATCGGAACCGTCATGGTTCCGACTCCGGTTAGGGTTGAACAGGCCGGTTTGGGTTGAACCGGCCATAATTATGTCTAACCGGCCTGTTTGATTTAACTAGACCGGTTTTCGGTTAACACTGCGTTTTTGGGCAAACAACGGGCAAAACGAAATAACGACCGTTTTTTGAAATAGAGCTCGTTATTTGCAGCAAGATCTGTGAATCAATTTTTCTTGCTTTTTTTATTCGATTTTCTTGCTATTTTTTGACTTTTTTTAATGCTTTAGTGCTGTAAACCATTATTTATTGTCTATACAGCAACAAAATTCGAATCAAATATAAAAAAAAATAGTTCTTGTGGATTGAAGTGGCGGATTTTCTACTCTACCATTTCATCAATTTCTTCTTCAATAGGTAATGATTATTGATTAAATTGAGGTTTTTGAAACATAATAGAATTTTTTACCATACACATGTTTCAATTTGTTAAAAAAACAATATATATGGTGTTGAATTTGGCCCGAAACTTTGCCCGAAGAACCTGTGTTCAAGCTGCTCGAAGAACCCTAATTGGATACGCCATTTCGTTAATTTCATCTTTAATAGGTAACTATTATTGATGAAGTTTGAGGGTTTTGAATCATAATTTAATTGGTTACCATATCCCTATTTCAATTTGTTCAAAAAACAAGATATAGGGTTTGATTTTGGCCCGAAAATTTGCTCGAAGAACCTGTGTTCAAGCTGCTCAAAGAACCCTAATTCGATCTGCCATTTCCTTAATTTTATCTTTAATAGGTAACGATTTTTGATGAAATCTGAGGGTCTTGAATTATAATTGAATTGATTACCATATCCATATTTTAATTTATTCAAAAAATCAAGGTATTTGGGGTTGATTTGGGCCTCAAAATTTGCTACACGAAGAACTTGTCTTCAATCCAAAACAACTGATTTTTTATCAATTAATTGGTATTTTTTATCAAATTTATTTATGGAGTTTGATCACCAATGCTTCATCTGTCATATAAAATAGGTATGTTGATTTATAATTGAGAAAAAAAATTTATATGAGTTTATTTCTTGCTTGATGTCATGAAAGTTTCATAGGTCTAAATTTTCTGCAATTTTTTAAACTAAATAAAAAATACCAAATCTTTTTTTTATAAGATTTGGTGCATTTTGAAAGATGATGGAAGCATTTCCAAAGCTTTTTGTATTGATTTGTTCGATTTTTCGAACATTGATGATCGTTTTTGCTTGAAATGTTGCTCGATTTTAGGGGTTTTTTAGAAAACGATTTAAAAAAAAATAATTTTACTTAATATTATTAAACAATAAACTTTTTTTTTATGATGAATATGGGAAGTGTTTCTCTATTTTGTTTACTAAAATCATATTTTTTGATAAAATTATGTTTTTATGATAAAAATATTTTTGTTTTATGAATATGACCAAAAATCGATTCTTCTTTTTTTAAATGTTATAGTTTTTATAACAAACAAAAAAGTAAGTGCATTATAATGTAGGTCTTAGTGCATTATAATGTAGGTCTTACTTTTGCTTCTTCTTTTTTTTGTTCGATTTGTTTTTTTAAGTGTATGATATAATTATCTTTGTAATAAGTAAAATAGGATTATAATTGTAATTATTGTAATAATGGAATTGAAATTGTAATTGTGTAATGGAAATGGGTTTATAATTGTATTGGCAGAGGCATTCACAATTTTAAAATTTTTTATTATCAAAAAAATTTGATCTTGCTTTTAAATAACAGTCGTGGATTTTGAAATTTACTTAGATCAATAATGCTAAGTTCTTTCTTACTATTTTCTTTTTAGTTAGTGTTTTTATTGATTTAATAGCATCAAGCTAGTTTTGTTATTTGCAAAAAAGTGCATAAACATTCATTCCTAATGTGAGCGATTTTTGTACAAAAGAAACTAGAAAGTGTATCATGTAAGGTTTGGTATGAATATATTAATTCTTGAAAGAAGATGTTACATGAGAAAAATATCTTCAATTAATATCCTAATCTAGAAAACAAAAAGATCTATGTGAGCTGTTTGGGATCATGCACAGGACCATAGTATTCAAATATTAATTCATAAAATGTTGTTTCAATTTTTATTGTAAGATAAATGTATGCAATAAGATATTGTACATTTAAACTAAGTTTTTATATTTTTTTTATTTTTTTGGGGGTTTTTGATCCATTTTAAATAAAAAAAATTTACTTGATCGGTTAATCCAGTTAATCGCTCCCGTTAGTCCATTTCAGGTTCAAGCCGCTCCCAACCCCATATCTGATTAACCGTTCCGGTTCGATTTTGCGAACACTGGTTCTTCCTCCCTCCATTTCTGCAACCCATTTAAGCTCGACAACATGTATGGCTCGGCATGGTCCTCTAAGAATGAGAGGCGCTTCATTTCAGCTATTTGGTCATATACACCTCGGTTAAAAACATCAGCCACGGTTTTCGAGATTAAGAGAATGAGCCTCAAAAGGGGGAGCATGTAGAGGTTGTTTGTAAGCTCCAAAAGGATTACACAGACAAAGACAGTCATGCGCATGGTGCCTCCAAGGAAGGAAGTGGCTCCCAAGGGAACAAAAAGACGAGGGTCGAGGTCAGGAAGTGAGGAAGAGGGATGCGAGGCCATTTGTAAGGCCAGGAGGGTAGTTGAAGCTCTTGACAATTGGACATGGCTCCTTTAGGCTTTCGGGTGCAGCTGGCGAGCCAAGAAAGGCCATGAGCGCAGCATGAGGTGAGGTGAGGTGAGGTGAGGAGAGAAATGGCACATGTTAGAAGTATCTTCAACACCGGGCCCTTCTCATTCATTATGCTGTATGCTCGAAGGAGCTTGTCCAAAAGACGATTGCCGGAAAACGCGACGAAGAAGAAGAGGCCTGTGCCGGCAAATTGGGCTTTAGCCTGAAAACCCCAAATTTTGGGTGGTAAATTTTGAGAGGGTTGAGAGAGGGAGAGCGGTTTGGGAGGTTGATTGGGGGGAGAGTAAAAACGGGAATCATGTCTAGAGAGAGGAGTTAAGAAAATAATGTTTTTTTAAAACTAGTTTGGACAAAAAAAATAGTAATAAATAAATGAAATATGTTTAAAGAGTTAAAAAATATAATAAAGTAAATTTTTATATAGTAAGATAGGTTTTGTGTCAATGAAGAAATGAGAGTTGAAAATGAAACCTATAAAGATATTTTTTTATTTTTTTTTTCTCTATTAAACCGTGGTTGTTTTTTTCGACGTGTAATCACCACTAATTTTATCCTGCATCACTTTCTCCCCTTATCTCTCAACTTGGTCTCTATCTCTCTCTAAATCTAGTATTCTATTTTTTCATTTTCTTATAT
Organism: Amborella trichopoda; assembly: GCF_000471905.2. The sequence goes on from NW_006497083.1 coordinate 2,379,323, forward strand.
TATTTTTTTTACTAATTTTTTTTTCAGGTTTTGTTATATGGATTCAAAGATTAAGTTTCTTCTTTTGGTAATAGTTCCATGTAATATTTTACTTTTTAGTATTTTGTGTTTATTATGATCTATATTGCGTATTTCTTTTTTTAGAAAAACTTTACGAGTTGTACTCGTTCATGCAAAGATTATAATTATTAATAATTATAAGAATGTTACATCCTATATTATTATTTAAAGATAATGTTTTTTAACTTTTTTTTATAGATTTTAAAAGTGAAATAAATAATATTGTCAGGTATAAGACTTCTCAGTAAACGAACTTTAAAAAAAAAACAAATTATGAATTTCTGTGTTCATTAATTTCGTTTATAACCAATCTTTTAAAAGTTCATTTAATTTCATTAAAATAAGTTATCCACGTGCGAAGAAGGGATATTAGCTTGCCCTCGACTGCCCTAACCACAGGGCAGAGACCATCTCGAGCCTTCTCTTTGCGCCTACGAAAGGTATATCTCAGTTTTTTCTCTCTCTCGTTTTTTTCTCTCCCCTGAGTTTTTTCTCTCTCTGGTTTTTTCTCTATCCCATGGGTTTTTTTGCTCTCTGATTTTTTCTCTAGGTTCCAAACATGGTGAAAATGGACCTAGGGTTTTTTCTGAATATTGTTCTGTGGTAAATTGTTCTCTATAGGGAAAAAATAATTTGGTTGTTTTTCTCTGTAAAAACCTTGCCCCTCATCCCTCCCTTGAAGCCTTCATCTCTCCACTCCAGCTAAATTTCACAGTTCTCTCATTTTCCAATTCTTGTTTTTATCTAGTTTTTTCTATTACAATCATAACCATTTGGTGTCCCCCTTTTTTTTTGTGACTGCTATCATCTGAAAATGAGATAATCAATGAGATTGCTTAAATTTGATTCATGGTTAGCTTATTTTTTTCTTCATTGGTAGTTCTTTTGTTGGTCATGAAGAAAAGAAAGAAAGAAAATTGCAGTATTGCTTTCCTTTTTGCCATAGGTTTAGATTAAGCTTACTTTTTATTTTTCAATATCAAGCATAGGGTTTTATCTGACCATTGAGAATGTAATTATAGAATCAGCGAACAAAAAAAAAAAACAACTTGTTATAGATTTACTGCAATTTTTTACAAATAACAACATTTCTCAAGGAAATCAGCAGGAAATTTGTTGAGTTTGTTGTGGATTTTTTTCAGGAAATGGTTGAAGAATCCAATATTCAATTTAATTGATCCTGACAATTTGATGTATAGAATAGTTTTCCTAGGCAAAACAGAACAAATCATTGCCATGAAGTTTGAATGAGAGAAAATTGATTATCTTTGATGATTGAGGTGAATTTTAGTTATGATTGTGATTGGGGTAATTCTGAAATATTTAAAGGTTTATTGCTTCTAAAGTTTGTATGACTCTTTCATGTGACTGAACTATCCAAAAAGAATGTCAATGTTGCTCACCATTATAATGTCATCTGCTCCCTATTATACAGTTTATAGTATGTTATCAGTTGAAAACTGGCCCTTCATATCTATTGGACTTGTTTCCTCACGAATGAATATGTCGATAGTAACATAGCTTTTGATGTTTGATGCTCTCTTTTGGTCTTTTCTAATGATAATATGGTTATTCTGTCTGTGTGTAGACTATAGAGTAAAGCCTGTTATGTAACTGATCAAAGAGTATTTTGTCTGTGTGTGTAGACTACATCGTTATTTTGTCTGTGCGTGTAGACTACAGTGTAAGGCCTGTTATGTAACTTAGAACTTCCTTATATTCCAGCAGATTATCAAAGACAAAGACCCATAACTTCTTTAACGTTCCAACAGGTTATTAAACACATAAACCCATGACTTCTTTAACATTCCAGCAGGTTATCAAACACAGAAACCAGAACTTCTTACAATAACTTCTTTCTTCTCAGTAAAAAAGAACTTCCAATTTCCAGGGAACATTTACCTTCCAGTTATCAAACATGTCCTATGGAAGTTGCTTCCTAGAAGCAGGAACTTACTTGTTATTGTAGCTCTTTTGTGTTTGATAAAAGTTGGTAAGTTTAAAATGGGAAGTTCCTAGTAGAACTTACCCCCCTTAAGCTTAAAAAAACTTCCGTCCAAATCAATAGGAAGTTATAGCAAAAGAAAAAGGCGAGCTATTTTATTTTCAGACTTAGTTGAAATGATTATTTGAAGTGGGTTTCTTTGCTATTTCTAGACACTTGATTCTTAGGTTTATAAGCATTCAAGGAATGCATGCATGCCTTCTTCTTTGTGTATCAGAATTTGGGTTTTGGTGTTTTCTCTGTTTAAAATTGTTGGAATACGTGACTTTCCCCTTTTTTGACTTTTGGGGATATCTATCTGAGTACTGCCCATTTTCTTGTACTCATAGCCAGAAAACAACGCAAAAAACTGTGTTCTACAAGTTAAAAAAGTAAAAAAACCCAAAATAACTGATTTTTCCTGCATTGCTAATAGTTGAATTTTTTGGTCAATATATGTAATGGTGACAGCATTTAGGCCATGGTTTACATTTTTTTGCATTTGTTTTTGGTACTCATTGATTTAATTATATCATTTGCATGGTTAATTTGTAGAAGTGGATTCCCTGTATTTCATCCATACGTTTAGAGATGTATAAATTGTGATAAATTTGTGTGTTGAGCATTTCTTTTTCTTTGGGCTGTGTTTTATGAATCAAGAGATCAAATTGTCAACTTTGGGTTATTTGAATATTGTTAAGGAAGAATTGTCAAGCATTTTGGAGGGGATTTGCATAATAGTAACTACCAAGGTTATGAAAGAAACATTGAAATGCGCATCAGGGTTTTCGTGAAGTTGTCTAAGCAAAACTAAATTACTGAAGACCTGGGTCCCTTTTTCAGGTGCAACTGAATCTCTAGATCCATAATCACATATCCAATTTTTTTAATACTAGGATTCGATCTTAGTTTATAAAATGTGCTTCAAATTGTTTGATGCAGTGTCACAGAACTTGGCCGAGTCCACTTGAACTCAGCAGAGTTACTCAGCCTTGCCCCCCGAGTTTTACCCCGAGTTTTATGTACAATACATAAATAAAAAATAAAAATAAAAACAAAAAATAGTAAAAAATGTGGGAGCATTTTATACTGCTTTTAGATATAATTTGGATTTTTTGGCAAAGATTGGTAAGTTTTTTTTTTTGCGACGGTCCCTAATTTTTATATTTCCTTTGTTTGGAATTTTTTAAAATGTCCCCAACTAAAAATCAATTTCTTTTAAATCCTTTCTTTCTTATACTTTTGTTTAGCTTATTTCAACTTTTTAAGGTTGTTTGTTTTATTTTATTTTTGCTACCTTTATTTTATTTTTTCGTTTTTTTTTTTGACATTAATTGTTAGTAGTGGGTTAGCAATTTTGAAACCATTAGTACTTTTTGAAAGGGGTTAATATTGTTAGGAATGGAAACCTAGACTAATAGCTTAGTCGCCGGTTGTGCTACCACCTTGACCACTTTCTAGAGCGTTTGTTCCTATACAGTGCTTGCCCTAGGGCTGACTACCTGGCCCAAGGCGACCTAAACACTGCTTTGATGAATTTCTATGCTCTAACCCCTTTGGGACAGGAGCTGTTTTTATATCTCAATTCATGCACATATGACAACAAATGAAAAGATGATGACTACAAAGTTTTTGAGAAGCTTGATTTGTAGAAACTGGTTCAGGAGCACAATTAAGAAGTCAATGTGCTTATGAAGCATAAACTACTTCCAACTTTTTTTACAAACAAGAACAAGATTTTTTATCCAATTTTTGCTATTTCTCAAAAGATGAGCATGACAAATTGTGGTACTTCTTGATGGTTGAGTGGTGTAGTACCCTTAGCATTATTAGTTGGTTCTTTGTTTTTTTTTTTTTTGACAATCTACTTTTATATGGGTGATGAGAATTTTTTTAATATAGTGTTCGATGACTTGATTTAAAATCTGTTGCTTTCTGAAGTTCATAGGATCACTGTGTACTTGACATTATATGATCTTATTTGCTTGAGGTGATTGCTGCCCATGGTAGACATGATTTTTGTCTTAATAATTCGCTATGATTGATATGATTTAAATATGGATACCATCCATTTGCAATGTAATTATACACCATTTAATCAATTATTGTATTCATGTTTTTCATTAGGAGCTTCTCTTTCAAGTCCATGTTTTCTGAATTATAGCATATAAAAATTTGTAAAATTTAATTACCCTTGGTCGTGGGTCACCTTCACCCAATGTTACATGGATTCTTTGACAAGGATCCCATAACGATGTCAGAGACCTATGGACACGTGTACGGTACCAATTCTCCTGGATTCGCAACCGGATTGATTTCGGGAAATGGGAGATTATGGCAGGACGTTACACCAAAGACCCAATGGTATGGTGGGCAAAAACCATAGGGTTCCAATTTTGGTGTAGAATCAAAAGCATCTATGATCTATCATATGATATGTGTAATTTTTTATTTTTTTTAACTTTAGAAAAGTGGTGCATCATGTTTTATACTGACATTTCTTATCTTTTATGATATCATGAATGGAATATTATGAATTATTTGCTAGGCTTTGCAAGTATCTATCGTCACTATTATATATATATAAAAATATATACAACAAGACCATTTACTTTTGATACAAGGAGGTCACAATTATCATTGACCATTAGTTTTGAGATCGAGTGGTTGAGGATGTGTTCAGGTTTTGGCACAAAGTCCAAAACAAAATTTATTGAATGTTGGGACGCAATTTCATTTATTGCTTTTTACATCCAATGGTCAAAAGTGATTGTGACATTGTAGAAAAAATAATGGTCTCTTAATATACAATCCCTAGCTATATATATATATATATATATATATATATATATATATATA
>NW_006497083.1:2387094-2398458 GCF_000471905.2 Amborella trichopoda
AATATTATATGAATTTTAATAATTTATTCGGATTTTTTTGAATCTTTAATTCGACCGATTCAGTTGATTCCCGATCCGGATCGCCGATTCGCAGATGCGGATCGGTTTTTGAGATGCCCGATCCGGGTCACCGATCCGCTTTTTAAACCATTGGTTCTACCTCTTGACATCCCTCCTCATCCTCATCACAATCATCATCATCATAACTGATCCGAACCCCAAACCTAATCTCTGCTATGGAGGCAAATTTCTAATCCTTTTTCATTTTTACCATACTAAAAAATGTGGTTATTTTCTCTTTAACAGCATCAGGAGTCTTTTTACATGGGGCAACATCCCCCCGATATCGGCAAGATGTTTCAAGAGCCGGTTTATGCCTTTTTTGTATCCTTCTCACAAAACTTGGATCTTATACAATTTTTATCATTAAGCTCTGGGTTGTAACCGTATTTTCAATCGGGATCACCACTCCTATTAGATCCCGAAGAAGACATCTCAAAATAATACAACTTATACAAGCAATAAAAAACGTCACTTACTTTGAGTTTGATTGCTCAATCTCCAAACTTCTACTTTAAAGATGCTTCGAAGGACTCAAAATCTTCTAAAAAATCCCCTAATAGATTATAAAACATAAAAAATAAATCTAATATCAATGGGTGATGTTTTGATCAATTTCTTAACTTTGAGAAACCTTCGATCCTAAAGAAATCACAAAAAACTAGTTTTTTGGGGGGATTTCTCTCTCTAAAATGGGCTCTAATGAGTTTTAGGTTTCAAATGAACCGAAAACCTACATTTTTGGCCCCTTAGTCTCAAAACAAATGGTAAAAAATGCCCCTACCTAGTGCCTTTTTCGCCTTTGGGCGGGGCGCAGTCCCTGGGCGACCGCCTAGGCGGGTTCCTGGGAGCCTAGGCAGGCGCCCAGGGTTTTCCACCTATTTTTGGTGCCTAAGCTTAGGCGATGCGCCCAGCCCCCTGGACCACCTGGCAGCCTCCCAGGCGTTGAGCGGTCCGCTTTTTGAAACACTGATAATGATGGTGATGTTGTATGTATGCATGTGTGTGTATGTGTGTCTCTATGGCCGTGTCACTGAATCCTACTTAGTGGGGCATGAATAATCAAACACCCTATAGTTGTGTCCTACACCGGCATGTGTACCTGTATCCATGCAACATTACCTTTTCCTCTTCTGGAAAAACCTGTTTTTCTGCTTGTAGATACTCAGGGATTGTCACTTTTGCAACTTATTGATTAATGGGGATAATCAATGATTTTGAGATATTATGCCTTTAAGTGAACGTTTGAAATCATCATGAGAAAGTGCATATGTGCATATGTGCTACTTAATATTATGAGCCATCTATGAAACATTGACGTGCATGTCTCGGGGTCTAACCATGTGTTAGCACTTGGGTGACACAGATATGTGTGTTCAAACCGCTTGAAAGGTAAACATCATAGTCAATGAATGTCCAACGATGCATCCACTTTTGCGACACATTGCAATTTGAGAATACGGCATTTCTTTTTTTAGAAACATCATTCTTTATGAAACATTTCTTTTTTGACCTTTTTTTTTTTTCTTAGGGTTTACTTAAGTCATTTTTCCTAAAAGTAAAATTATCCATGTTTTTCATGTACCAATAAAACCAAGTCTCTCTCTCTCTCTCTCTCTTGCAAGTGCGCTGCCTCCCCCCCTCCCCTCAAAAAAAAAGGTGAATTTCTCTCTCGCCTCTTCTTCAACGCTCCCATTCTTCCCTTTTTCTCTTGATGTGTAAGGTCATTCATATGTTCAACCCATATTATCTTTTTCTTATATTTATTTTAATCAACTATTAATATTTTTGTATTCGAGGGTTGAGCATTGTATTGTACTAAAGAGCTCCTTGTTTTGGGAAGTTTTAGTAATTGATCTCTTTATAAATAGTTTTCATTACCACGTAATATGCAAATTAATAATGTCTGTAACGAGTGTTATGATTAATAGTTGTTGTTTCTTATTGTATGATTCCTAGAGCGAAAGCCGTTGCTAACGCGCATCTGTTTTTTTGCAAGAAGCAACGAGTAGCCTAGCGCGAAAGCCGTTGCGCTAACGTGCAATAAAGAGTCCGGCGATAATTCTTGTTTTTTGGGCAATTTATCAAAATACACCTAACTTTTCAACAATTTAACATTTTACCTTCTTCAAGTACTTTTAACTCTAGGGCTGGCAATGGGCCAGGTGGCCCGTTTGGCTCGGCCCTTCAAATATAGGGCCTTGGCCACTTGTGGGCTGGCCAGGGCCTCACCATCATGGCCCAAGGGGTGGGATGGGCTGGGCCAAGGCCATGACAGGGCCGGCCCAGCCTTGGGTGGGGCTTGGTCCATGGCGGCTTTGGCCCAAGGGGCCAAGGCCAACATGGCCCACGCCCAGCCAGTTGCCAAGCCAAAATAACTCATCTTTATGTGTATTTTGATGGGTATTTTTTTTTGAGAAAAAAAAAGGAGCGTTCTGCCACTAAGCATATAAGTTAACCGTATTTTGATGGGAATTTTAAAATTAAAGTTAAAAGGTTGGGTAAAATGTTAAATAATATATCCCTCATGTGTATTTTGATAAATTTCCCTTGTTTTTTTAATTGTTTTGGTTATTTCATTCAACAAAGACATGGGACGTTGTTTACATAACATAAATTTGTAATCATAGAGACTTTATTACAAGCCATTTATTGCCTAGTAATTAGCCCGTAAAAGAGCCTAATAATTTAGGGTTTTTTCCATGTTTTTGTGATGCAACCTTGGATTGGGCTATAATAATTTTTTGATGAATAAAACTCAGATTCACGGAGCAGCAATCCATGCTTTGTTGATTTAATTTTATTTTATTGATGCTTTACTATTGCTAGGATATGCAAATTGTAGTGTATGAAAATGCAGCTATGAATTTCACAAATTTGTATGTATTTATGTATCTATACATGCGCACACACTCATGCTATCATGTATTATACGAATGTGTTGTGTCTAGATGACCTTTTCTAGCGTTCGCGTTTCTATCGCTTGCATCTGTTTCACAAATGGACATGCATTTCCATTTGTATGTAACATAGGTGTCATGAGTTCTTTATGAAGAGCAATTTTTCGCCTTGTAATCTTCAAAATATGCATTTTTTAATTTACTCATCTCTTTGTATGAATCTTGTCAGATGCTAATTGTACAGTACTTGGATATCTTTAAACAAATGAACAAGTAAAATCATGGGTTACTACGTGGATTCAATCTGTTTCGTGCCATGGAACATAATCTGGCTCTTGTGATGCATCATTAGCTTGTTTTTTTTTTTAGCTGACCATGACTGTTCCATCAAATTCTTAACAGAACATGTCTTTTTGTTCTATTAATTCAAGATCAGGGGTTATCATGAGTTGCCTCACTGCTTCAGGATATGGTTCCTGCACAAATCAAGTCAGTAAGTTATGTTACTTTGTGGATTCAATCTGTTTCAAGCCATGGAACATTTTTGCTGGCGGTTGCAATGAATCATTAGCTTGTTGTTTTCTTTAGCTGTCCATGACTGTTCCATAAAATTCTTTGCAGAACATGTCATTTTGTCCTATTAATTCGAGATCAGCGGTTATCATGAGTTGCCTCACCGCTTCAGGATATGGCTCCTGCACAAATCAAGTCAGTAAGTTCTTATATCTTATTCCAAGTCCTTTTTTGTATTTCCAATACTAAATCTTTATGGTTTGGTTATTTGGACTTTGTTTGGCTTATTTGAATTGTCTTGAACTTTCCAAGAAGAAAAAAGAAACTGAATATTTTGTATGGCATCACTGATTGATCCTAATTTTTCTTTCATTTGTTTTCCTCAAGATAATTTAAAGCTTCAATAGTTTTGAATACTTCTAGTAATGTGTAGCATCCACTGTACTACTTCCTGTCAACTGGATATACCTGAGGCATTAAGATGGTGGAATTTTTTAATTCTAGAACATAGAAATTGACTTAAAAAATAAACAATAGAAATATTCTTTCTGATATGCTGATGCAAGTATAAATGAATAATTGTACTTCAATTATATCGATCAGAAAAAAAAAAAAGGGTAAAAGAAAAACAAGAAATGACACTTGAATTACTAACTTTTCCATTTCATTTCTTCTTTTCTTGGAGGGTTTGGGATGTATTTATGATTCTGTGATCAAAATTTCACCTAAATATTTTGACCTTTATGGCCTGATTAGAATGAAAAAGAGCTTCATTTTCACTTTTCTTAGGCAATGATTAATTTTTTGCAGCTCACCTTTGTACAATGTTTAGTCATAAGCAGGCAATTCTTTATGTTGGTAGACACTCCTCAGGATTGGTGATTTTTTGTTTCTTATTACAATTTGATTTCTTTCAAAATAATTTGAAATTTGAATGGGAAACGCAATCAACCTTTGTATGTATGTATGTATGTATGTATGTATGTGTATTGTATTTATGTATGTAAGATGTGTAACGTATGTATGTATGCCTATAGATCGTTTTAAAGTTCATTCCAGCCAAATCTCCATCAAAAGAAGGGGAAAAAAAATAACAGCAGTAATTTACCATTTTTCCTGGAATATGGGATATTTATGCCTTTCCTCCCATGATTTATTCTGCAGAATCACTTGCTCATATGAAATCAGTTTTGTCATTTTTCTTTTTTGAACCATATGGAATATTCATACCTTTCTTCGCAAGATATATAACAGTTGCTTGTTCACAAAAGACCCATTTGACCAATGTTGCTCTCTCTTAAGCATGGAATATTCACTCCCTTCCTCTCAAGATTTATAACACAGAATCACTTGTCTTTATACACTTCTCATCTTCTATTTATGTGTTCTACTAATTCTTTGCTTCTCATTCATGATCTCAGTTATGGTTGTCGTTACATAACTTCTCGTCTCTCGCTTCTCTCTGACCTATCTTAGAATGAACCCTGCAGCACTCTCTGACCTCACATTAAGGAAACTCCACCCCAGCCACTACACAATGAGCAAACTATATGTGACCCGCCTCCTTAAAAGACTAGTCACAAGCGCCCTAGGACCCACCACCGAATCTACGAAGGTTGCTTCACAAGGAGCCGAGGTACACCAAAGGTCCACCGAATGGTTCGAGCTAAGACGAGATAGGCTTACGAGTAGCTCATTTAGTACTGCCCTAGGGTTTTGGAAGGGTCGAAGAGCTGAACTTTGGGTTGAAAAGGTTTTCTCAAGTGACCCAAACCACCCCAACTCTGCTGTGGCTGCCATGAGTTGGGGCGTGGTCAATGAGGCATCAGCGATAGAGAGATACACGAGCATAACAGGTCGTGAAGTGACCCAATTGGGCTTCAAAACCCACCCTAATGAGGCCCAATTAGGCTGGCTTGGTGCCTCACCTGATGGGCTCATAAGTGGGCTTGGTGGTGAGCTCGTATGTGGGCCTAGTGAAGGAATACTTGAGGTGAAGTGCCCCTTTAACAAGGGAAGACCTGAGTTGGGTCTACCTTGGCCTTCAGTTCCTTACTATTACATGCCCCAGTTGCAGGGTTTGATGGAGATTTTAGAGAGAGACTGGGTGGACCTCTATTGTTGGACCCCTAATGGGAGTACATTGTTTAGGGTGGAGAGAGACAGAGAGTATTGGGATTTGATTTATGGGATTTTGAAAGAGTTTTGGTTGGAACATGTGGTGCCAGCTAGAGAGGCATTGTTGGCCTCTGAGGATGAGACAGCGGTGCGTCGATATATGCCTTTGGCTAAGCATGCGCGTACTAACAATGTGATTGGCCAAAGTCGGGTTTTGGCTGCTGAGGCTCGATTGTTATGTAAGGACATTGGTGGTCAAGTCGAGTTCTTTAGGTAGAAAACACTAATGGGGAAGGAGAGAGAGATGGGGGAGAGAGAAGATCATCCCCAGTCAAAATCTGAAGAGATAGAGCGAGGGGGGAGGAAGATCATTCTAAATCAATCTAAAGTAGAGGGAAAGATGATTTCAGTCCATTTGCTGGTTTTATGTTCTTATTTCATGATGTAAGTGGGGGATTATGAATGCATTGATCTTTTGAGATTGGTTCTGATTGTTTTGGCCCAAAGGCATTTTGGGAAGAGTTGCATTCTTTGTACTTTTAACCTATCAAAAAGGGGAAAAATTTATGTATGTTATGTATTCAATGTTTATCATGAAGATCATTGTGATTACTATTCTGTATTATTGTGCTGTGTGTGTGTGTGTGAGAGAGAGAGAGAGAGAGAGAGAATAATTGGCTGTCTGTTTTGGTAGCTTGCAACCAAGTTTCTGTAATCTTTCTAGCACCCTCCAGTCGACAGCCTTGATGTTTGATTATTTTCTTACCTTAAGGTCATGGTGAAATTTAGGATTTGGACTATATGGTTTGAATTGGAAATTATGACTCAACCTAATGAAATGAAAAATGAAAAGGGGAATTTTAGGGCTGGGTCACTGGTGGTTTTTGAAGTTAATCAGAGATTTTTAAAGGATTGAAACAGTGTTAGAAGAATGCGTTAGTCTACGGTACTAGGCCCTTGGCTGAGGTGAGTGGACGCAGCTAAGTTACGGAAACACAAGAAAATTGAGGAAAAAAGGTTCAAGAGAAGGTATTTTTTTTTTAAAAAATCTTTAAAAATAAGAAAAAGCTAAAAGGATGAATAGAAATGATTAGGTGATTAAATAAAATGACAAGAAGCTACAAAAGGTCGATTATTTAAAAATTGGCTTTATACATTAGTATTCCAAAAAAAAATTATAAAAGAAAAAAGCATAAAGTTTCCAAATGATTTTAAAGACTAACAAAATCTTCTAACAAATATACAAGTATTTTTTAAGAAAATACCTCTGTACATCTCTTTTTAGGTTTCATTTATCAACAAACCCAAGGTTTGAAAACATATCCGGCTGTATAGAAGTTCGATGTATTATATTTCTTAACCTCGTGGACCATTTTTACCCTATTTTTTTAGCCCAAGCAAAAGTTCAAAAAAAATCTTTTTTTATTCTTTTTCTAAGCCCTTTTCTCTTTCACTTCTTATGTTTTTTCGCAAAGCTCTCTCCCTTTTTTTTTAATATTAAAAAAATAATATTTTCACATATACCAAATTTACCCCATTTTTCTAGCCCAAACAAAAGTTAAAAAAACATTTTTTTTATTCCTCTCTAAATCTTTTTCGCTTTCATTTCCTATGTTCCTTTTCAAAGCTTTTTTCTTTTTTTTTTAATATTAAGAAAAAAAATTTAATATTAAAAAAAATTTATTTTTTCAATATTGAAAAAAAAGAGATTTGGAAAAAAACATTAGAAGAGAAAGAACAAAAAGGGTTTAAAAAAAAATAGAAAAAATGAAGTTTTTTGAACTTTTGTTTGGGTTAAAAAATGGGATAAAGTTGATCTATATGCCGCCAGGTATGTTTTGAAACAAGCCCAAGTTGCGTATCTCTCTTCCCATCTCTTTTGTCTTTACAGTGCCAAGGCTCGGTTATATGATCTCTCGTTAAGTGGGTGATGTCGAAAGCTTGAAGAGAACGCTCCGGGCTCTGTATCATCCGTTGAACCAGTATGTTGCTCACCTCGACTTGGCTTCTTCGGCAGCTGAGAGATTGGAGCTCGCAAATTATGTTGAGAATCACCCCATTTTCTCTCGGATCGGGAATGTTCATGTGGTTACTAAGGCAAATCTGGTGACCTATATAGGGACAACAATGGTGGCAAATACTCTACATGCTGTGTCGATTTTGTTGAAAAGAGCAGGGAATGGGACTGGTTTATCAATGTTAGCTCTTCGGACTATCCCCTTGTTACTCAGGATGGTATGCCACTTTCTTTCTCTTGAACTCTATTCCTTCATTACTTCCTCCCCTGTTTTTGTGTTTCTTTCTCTTGGAATGAGCATTCTTTGTGTTAGAGAATTGGGGTTTGGTGGGTATCATCATTGTTTTGGGTTGAAGAGCATTATGATGCTATTTTTTCCCTTCTATTTTGGTTTCTTGATTTCTCTTTTTTTTTTTATCATTTCATAATTTGGGTTTCGTTTTATTTTATTTTCTGTTATTCATGGGTTACATTGAAGAACGTTACCTTATGATTCAATTTTTTTTCTTTTCGTTTCTTTTGTGCTGGTTTTGCTGGTTTTAATTCTAGTGAAGTTTTTCATGTTTCATTCGTTTCTTATTTGATAAATTGGAGTTGGGTTTTATCAATATCTTCTCTTTCACCCATGGTCTTCTTTTTAGCTTTTGTTTCTTTTTATCAGTATAGTTGGTTTTTTTTTCCTGCCCTTTTCATCTATTTTGTTTTACCATTCGGAGCTGGGTCTTATGAATTCTAAACAAAATTTTGTCTACACGACTTGGAATAGATCTGCTTCATACTCTCAAGGGTCTTCCACGACATCTGAATTTGATCTATCCATGTTATGATAGGTTCACAAAGCATACTATATTCTTCTATTTCAAGTTCATTTGGTGGGTGAATTTACTTATCTTTGTGCTTGCTTGCCTGCTTTGTAAACAGGTTTCAGAGGGCAAAACCTATCATCATAGATAGAAAAGGGATTTTGGAATTGGTTAGTCTCTTATGATGAAAAGGGGTTTTGGTATTTCATCTATCTTCTTGTCTGCTTGCTTTATTCTCCTCTTGCAAGGAGTAGTTTTTTTTTTCCCTTTCTTCTTCTTGTTTTATCCATTCTTCTCACTGGGTTCTTACTGATGAAGTTGCACGTCGCTCCTTTTCTCAATGAGTCAATGTGATAATTCTGGGTGGTGAATGTTCCAATTGGAGGTTGTGTTGTTTATTCCTTATAAAAATTGATCTCAGCGACAGAGACTATACTGATTAATTCAAGAGTATAGCTGTAATTATGAATCATGTAAGCACTATATGAGGATGATTATTTATATTGGACTGCTCTAAAATATTTTCATTTTGTAACGACAGCCACAACCCTATGATATGATTTGCAGTTGAGATGTATTCATTTTCTTCATTGGGATACATTAGCTGGGCTTGAATCCACAGCCTCAAGTTTGCATTAACTAGAACCTTCTAAATACCCTGTTTTGTAGTTCCCAGTTATCCACATGTTTAACAATTAGGGTGCAGTTCTCATTCATCAAAGAGAAGTTAATGAATAGTATGTGGGACATAGTTCATTCCTCCAAACCGAGGATGATCTCAAGTTCTTTGGCAGTTTTGGTGCAAATTTCGTCTTTTCATGTGTTTCTTTGAGAAAGGCCTCTTTGGATTCATAGGTTCCAGACGTACTCTTTTCAAAGGAATTGTAATTGTTTCAATATTGAATTTTTCTCCTCTTTTCTGGAGGTTGGTCTCCTTGACACCTTATCTTCTCAAGAGAGTGATTTATATTTTAATTTGATTCAATCACTTTATTTTCAATAAAACAAAAATGCCTTAAACTCTTGATTGAAGTATGATAAATAAAAAAGGGCTGCTTTTTTGGGGGCTTCAAGTGAAGGATCAGAGGATGCGATTGACAATGTGTATGGGGAGTCACAATTCAGGGGTTTCAATCCCCCAGACATGAGGATGCACCTCCATAAGTGGATTTGGTGTGATAAGGTGTCTGCCTGTGGTACTCGTTTAGTGACAAATATCTTCAACAATATCTTTACTCTATCACGATTCACGATAAGATCTGATGCCAATAATATTTCTCATACTTTTCTAGTAAGCTTTATTTATTTGTGATATTTGTAGGCTTCATGTGATTATCAGTGATAGAAAAACATTTCCAATACTAACATGTATGTAATGTGAAAGCAAATATAGCAGTTGGAGACTTCGAATTTGAAAGAAAAACATAATTACCTAAAAATAGCTCTAAAATCTCATGCAAGTGTAAGGAGTTTAATAACGGCTTTGTAAGTTAAAGCAGTTAAGATAGAAATGTATTTTGATATTTTAATTTTGAGAAACACTCGAAATTATAGAAATGACTTTTATCATTTATAAGTTTTTTAACATTTATATTTTTATTATGTTTGATTTGAGTTCATATTTAGCAATATTGAAAACGTTTTTTGCATGATAAGTTATATATTGATTTTATATATATTAAAGTCCCGGTAGTTATCTGGCAAATTCTTGATAAAATGCTCCACTGATACTATGCCGATAATGATAATTCTCACTGAATTTAACCTTTTCTCCGAAACAAAAAAAAATCTCACAGAGACACTTGTCCTAGAAATAAAAACGAGTGGGAGGCATTGTGTTCCCACTCTTATGATATGTGGAGGAGCTTTGAAAGGACCATCTTAGATGCTGTGGTCAGTCTTAGCAGCATTTGGAATATAGGGGATCCTGGAAAATTAATTGGTTGAATTTTTATGGGGTGTAGGTTTTTCGTTTTGGCGGGTGTGATGGAGTCTTGGAGTACTCCCTGGCGGCTTCAGGGCAGTACAATCAAATTTCCTTAAGATACTTTTTTGGAGAGTTTAACAGTTATTTATTTATTTACTATCACTGTCTCATGTTTGTCCATCACCCATGCGCTTGTGTTTATCCAAAAGATATTCTACTCCTGTGGGAGTAGAATGTCCATTTACTGCCTCAGGTAAAACTCCACTTAGAATTAAATTTAGGACCCCAAAGTTTGGGGATATAACCTCTTCAACTCACAGATTAACTTCAATAATTTTGTTTTCCTTGTTAAACCCTCTATGCACTTGAAAAAAATAATTTCTCGAGATTGAATAAACACCATCCAATTTTAGATGGTAGATCTAAGTGCTAGATGCTCAAATTGCAATTTTGTTTTTTGAGGATAATCATCTAATAATTATTGAGTGATTCTCAAAATTTCAGATTGAACAAATTTCCTCCCAAGTAGGTCTTCTAAACGAGGGAGTAGAAGTAAAATATGCTCCCGAGGGAGTATAATATACTTGCTCTTGTGCTTCTTGAATACTTTGTAAGGTTATTTCTGTTATTATACAATCGGGAAGTATTTTTTATGCATGTTATAATGGGAGCTGTTATATCATTTTCCCTCTCACTTATTGACCATATGTATCCTTGTTTTAAGAAAGTTTACATCTAACCCCCAACCCATAACCAGCCCCAGGAAAAAAAAAACCGGAACTTTTTTGGCCCCAGAAAACAAAAAAGACCTCAACTTATTTGGCGCATACAGAAAAACTCTTAAACTTTTCACTTTCTTTTCAACATAACTCTCATATGGATTTTTAAATTATTCTTGGATGAAAGTACCATTTGGCCCAAGGAGTGCGTTCTCTGACCCCTTGGGTCTCTCTCTCCCCCTCTTGTTCCATGGAGTGGGTTCTCTGTCCCCTTGGGTCTCTCTATCTCGCTTTTCTCTCTCTCTCT
>NW_006497083.1:2410844-2456794 GCF_000471905.2 Amborella trichopoda
CCTAAAAAAACAAAAAAAGTAAAATTAAGTAAAGTTAAAATTAAGGTACGGCGACCGAACTAACTACGAAGTAGGTCGAAACTTAAACTAACTACTACCACTACCTACCCCTACCCTCCTCTCTCTCTCTCTCTCTCTCTCTCTTGTATCAGAGCATAAGAGATAGCATCGCAATAACAATTCAATCCGAAAGTAAAGAGCAAATAATATATGGGTCGAGATCAGACTTTGGAAACATACGACCCAAATTAATAAAAAGTAACAGACCATTTTGCTAAGTATGAAATCTTGGTTAAAGAAGAACCATCATAATAACTCCATGAAGATTTCTTTAAATAAATAATAACAATAATAATAATAACTCCATGAATAAATTTAAAAATATAAGTTAAAACCCATGCTAATTAGATAATAAGAGTTTGTTCTGATGAAGGAGAATTCAAAATCACACTTTTTAAGAATTTATACCAGCAAAATTAAATAAATTAACAAAAACAAAAGCTTCTTTTAGAAAGAGATGGCAAACCAACGAGTTAAACATCCAGATCAAGTCATCAATCATGAAATCATGGAGTATTGACCACACAGCATACTGCGTGCAATTTAAGTACAGAAATTGAACCTGTACACAAAGTGGTCAAGACAAAAAAAACTCCATTCCGCTAAGTTATGGCCTCAAACTCCATCAATGTATATAATCTTTTCTCACTCAAGCATGTACACACGAAGTCTAGATTTGATTGACACAAACATGTCCCATGCATTCACTAGACCCTAAAAGAGTCCCTAATCTGCACGAGTACTCTATTTATCAATCTACCTATCAATCTAAAAGCACAAACATGGAGTTCCCTCTGCTGTTAAAAAACGAACTTTGCATAAGACTCCAAACAGCTGACCTTATAGTAACTAGGCACAGACTCCATGGAATTGAGGAAAACACTGGAGTCTCAGTTTTCTTCCCTTTTTTATCTTCACCTTCCCCCTTTCCTTAGGGTGCAATTACCTTTGGCAATGCAAATCACAGATGACCAGCAAATCCTATGTGGACTTGTGTTACTTTTGAGGAGTGAACTCTCTCTCCTAGCAAGCCAGTTCTATAGACTGACAAACCCATATGAGGACAGTGAAGCCCCTTCGGTCTTGGACCATGCAAAAGGTGAAGATGGTGCGGCATTGGTGCATGGTGCACATACGTGGGCTAGCTGCTGGATGAGCCTCCTCCCTTTTTATATTTTCACCTCCCCCTCAGACCCCTTTCCTTAGAGTTCAATTACCCTTAGCTACAAATCACAGAGGACCTGCAAATCCTAAGTAGACTGGTGTTACTTTGGAGGAGTTAACTCTCTCTCCTAGCAAGCCAGTTCTTTAGACTGGCTTGAATTTGTAATCAGCATTGTAACTAACCATGCAGGCTTGAATTCAGGCATGGGAAAAAAAGACCTAGGGAATGGGAGTGGGCGGGCAAGGATTTGTGAACAACCCCCCCCCCCCATCCAACTTGATTAAGCCATATAGACATGCATTTGAAGTGTGGGGAGTAGGATGTGTAACCCACACTGTGGATGAGCATGTGGGGCTATATAAACCCCTTGCCTGGACCCTTCAAAGGAGATCTATAGTTGTATATTGCACAACTGTATAGTGATATAAGAGTGGGCTATGGCCCTTTATCTATTGCCTGAGTGTGTGATATTTGTGCTCGTTTGCTCTTTTCTTTTGTAGGGCTTGGGGAAGGTCGACCTAGCCTTAGTCATGGTGGGACTTAAACTTGGCCAACACAAGTTGGCTAAGTAAGAGATTTACCCCCTGACCCACCCCCCTTTTCTTTCAAGTGGTCATTCTCAGTCAGACAGTTCCCTAGAATTTAATTTATAAACTATATCCAACTGCAAGAATTTTCTATGAATAGAAATTTAGGAATCTAGTCATATGATAGAAATTCGTTTATGGCAAAGAGACCCAGGCATTCATACATGCAGAAAGAGCTGGTAATGTTGACACGATGCCTATTTCTAGAGAAAACCAAAGAAATCATTGTCACGAGTCAAATCAAGTTATCGTAAACTTATAATCCTGGGTTATTAGATATATCGAGCATAAGGAATAGATACCTAAATTAATACTTTTTAACTCAACTAATACTTTTTAAGTTTTAACTATCAATCCTAAAATGAACATTCAAAGGAAAAATCATCATCATCATCGTCACCACCACCATCACCACCATTCGAGCCTTCTCCCAACTATTAGGGTTCGATTACACGAATCTTGTTCCGTCATTCCGCTTTATCAAGGGACATACCTTCAGTCAGACCATAAGTCACAATATCATTTCTCATATTTCTATCAAATGTCCTTTTGGGCCTTCCCCTTGCCCTTTTAGAGGCTTCCACATGAACTAAATCAACCCCCTAAACGGTGTTGTTACGGTGTTGTTCTAGGCCGACGTTGCATATCACCAAACCAACTAAGTCAACTTTCCCTCATTGTATCACCTATTGAAGTTAACACTAAGTTCCCTTGAATGTATTCAATCCAAATTGTAATCATTTTCTTGCCACTTATCCATCTCAAACATCCTTATCTCAGTTACAGTCATTCTATAGATATGTTGTTTCTTGACCAGTGTTCACAAAATCGAACCAGAACGGTTAACCGGATATGAGCCCGAAAGCGGTTTAACAGGCCTAACGAGTAAACCGGCTAATTCAACCGCTCTAACCGGGCAAGTCCCAGGCGGTCAAAAAAGTGTTGAAAAAAATACAAAAAACTAAAATCTACTAAAATATGAAAAGCATATAAAGAATGATTCAAACAAAACACATTCAAATGAAATTAAAAATTAATGAAAAAATGGATTTTAACGAATTGATTTCTGCCTAGGGGTATTTTTAAAATCTTCTTAAAAAGATGGGAAAATATAAAAGTGAGTTATGAACAAAACAATTTTAATTATTAAAAAATGCATTACAAATCAAATTCCTTATTTTTGGGAATTTATGTACATTTTTTCGATTTTTTTTTTTTAAATACCGGTTGATCACCAAAACCGCCCAAAATCGGAACCGCCAGTGGCTGGTTCCGATTTAACCGAGTGGTTCGCGGTTAGATCGTCCAGTTTCACAAACACTGTTCTTGACCACCCAACATTCTGTCCCACAAAGCATGGTTAAACTTACAAATTACAACTGTTCTACAGAACTTCCCTTTCAGTTTCATTAGTATGCGAGGATCACATAAGACTCTAGAAGCACATCACAATTTTGTCCACCCCGCTCTAAATCTATGAACAACAATTTCTTCAAACTCTCCTTTATCATGGACTATCAACCCAAGATATAAAAAATAATCTCTTTTAGGTACTTGGCCATTCAATCTTATTAATTCCCCGTTTCTGCTCCCATTATTACTAAACTTGCATTCCATAAGTTCTTAGTTCGGTGAGTTTTATAACCTTTACATTCAAAGAAACATCTCAATCACAAAATGTATAAATTTGGCATTTTTGTTTAAGATAAGTATACTATGATAGCAAGTGGGCTTCAAGTATTATGCTAGCAGCTCCTCAACCATCCATTGTCATCGAATGGTGGACGACTCGCACACTGTTTGAAACCCAAATGCTGTCGTGCAGTGTTCAAGAAAGTGCAGGCACCCACCTAGGCATTTTGGGTGCCTGGCCGCCTAGGTGCCCAGGCGCCCGCCAAGGAACAGGGTACCCTCATAAAAATTGAAACCCTTAGGGAGTTTTTAGGGCAATTTTAGAGCCCCAAACACCTCGTGATATAAATTTAAACATGATAATACAATCACACACATAAGATTAAAGAATTAAGTCATTAACTATTAAGAAAAACATAAGAAACTCGATTTAAGTTTTAAAAGAAGATATTAAGAACATAAAAAGAAGATATGAAGAAGATAAAAAACTCGATATGAGTTTTAAATAAATGAATAGGATAAAAATGCTACTATGTTAGTTTTAAAACAGTAAGACTTAATATTACTTTACTATAACACTTAAATGAATATATAAGATCTTAGTTTCACTTTCACATAAGACTTAACTCATTAAGATATCACATAATCAATAATTTATCAAACAAAGTAAAACAAAAATAACAGAATATCAAAACATGACACATTGTACAAAAAACGAATCAACTATTCATAAAAGAATACGACATATCCCCAATTTCATCGTCCAACTAAGAAAAAATTCAATTAATCACAAAATAATCAATCTTTCAACTTCAAACATGTAAATATATCATAAAAGAAAAAAAAATAAAAGAAACGATACATGATTCACAATATAAAATGTTGTAGCAAAATCAAAACAAAACCCTTTTTCAAATATGATAGTACTTCAAAAATATCGAAATCACATTGATGTCGGTGCAAACCTCGTCTATAGGGTTGCCAAAAGTCCTCAAAATCAACTACTAGAAGCTCCGAATCCACCCACAAACTATTGCCTTTGTTTTGGGAAGAAATCGAAAAAATAAAAAATTTATCGATCTTTCAATCACAAAAGAGTGGTTTTTTGGGAGTTATTCTCTCCCTAAAAGGCACGGTTTTGGTTTTGGGGGTTTAGAAAACCCCCAAAGCCCTTTTCCCCTCTTTTTGGCGGGGGAAAAGACATTTTTACCCTCGCCGAGACCCTTTTCCGCCTTTTTTGCAAGTTGTCACGAGGCAGCGCCTAGGCGGCGCCTTGCCTGCCTAGGCCGGTGCCTAGTCGCAGAATGCCGAATGGCCTCGCCTTGCTAGCGCCTAGTTGTTTTAAAAAAATTTCTGCCTAGGCGATCAGGCGGGCAAATTTTCGAACATTGCTGTTATGGTATACACACATGTATATTAGCAAGTGGCAGTTCATAAGAAGCAGTAATTTTGATTCTCAGTATGCAGGGATAAAGAGTCGGACCTGCATGGCTTCATAAAGCTTCCTCTTCTTACGCGACATCAAAGACTTTGAGAGGTTCTCATTCTCATTAGGAGCATGATCTGGCTGAGGTATTGAGCCTTCAATATCCTCATCCAGGGTATTGCCTTGTAAGGGAACAGATGCAGAACAGGTAACACCTTGCATTTCAATTTTGAGTTCATTGTGGTATTGCTTCTCCAGGATCTCCCGCTGACACATGCAGACACGCAAATGTCAGACCCAACATGATAAAGAGAGGAAAAGACAATACCAAAGAAAAAAGAAAGCCCCCAATAACTATTGTAAAGAACGAATGGTTTCCAAAAAGACTTAATTTATTTAACAAAGAAGTATGCAACAAGTACTTTGCTGCTAATTTTCCAAATCCTATGCTAATAACAATTTTTGAAACACTAGTGTTTCAGCAATTTTCCTAAATAAAGAAAGCGGGAAAGTCATATATATTTGTAAAGCCTATGCTAATTCGAAAAACAATTTTGAAAACCAGTACTGTTTTCCGAGCAGTTTACCTTCACAATAAAAAAAGAAAAACAAAAAGAAAAAGTTTCCCTCTGAAAACAAATGCCCAACTAAGGACGAACAACATTATAAATAGCAGTAGACCAGGCACACACCTCCCGCTTCCTTTGGGAAGCTTCAGTGTCTTCACTCCTATTGATCACACCTTCAATAAACAGATTCTTAGGGTCATCTATGTCCTGCTGCTCTAAGTCTGGCATCGGCAGAAGTTGCTTTTTATAAGCTGCTTGGAGGCGCTTTATGGTCTCTGCATACTCAGGTACATAGCCTTCAGCTTCATTGTCAACAAAAGGCGACAAGTGAGGTGGAGCAACCCTGTCATAAAACCATATGGGGTAAAATGAAGATGAAAATCTGAGCATGTAAGGAGATGGTTACCCTACAATTTAACAGGGCACTACAAATATCACCGGTAGCAAAGATAACCACAATCTTACATTATGTATAACTTCATCTTTATGAGCTTTGAGATGATGACAATAAAACACTACTTTGAAATGTATGACAAAAATATGCCTCTATGATTCAATTAAATGCAATGTCCCCCCTTTCATCACAGCCAAGCAGCCAGCACACCTGCCCCACCGCACCCTTCCTCTCTCACACCCAACCTCTCCTTCCCCCTTCCCTCCCACGCTCCTATGCACCTCCCTCCATTCCTCAGAAAGGCAAACCCAACTTAGCACCTCAAAGGTGGTCAGGGTACACAAAAAGATGCATAGCTTTTATCATATACTTCAAAAAATAGGGCTGGTTTCACAATTTTTATTAAAACTCAAGGCATCATTCTAAATTTTACATAATGCAACCAGTGGAGTGAATCTTGAAGCCCATTGCATTTTAATACTTCACAATTGGAATAATTGGAAGCTAGCGTCCCTCAAATGTAGAAAAGTAGTTGCATCAACAATGAGGGGATAAAAAATAAATTAATTAAGTACAAGAAATAAGTTATAGAAATATGGATCATAGCTTAATGAGTTTTTGCAATGGACATAGAATATGCTTATTCCTTTTCCACATCTTGCAGGAAAAAGAAAAACATACATAAAGTTATAACAATGTGAGGATCAAAGTCCAGTTACAATCACGGCTGAAGTGATAGAGATTGGAGGACCTAGTTGGTAGCCTAGTAAGGAGAGAGTCATAGCTGGTTACTTGCACATGAAGGCAGAAGAGAGATGAAGGGGGAGAGAATACCATGGAAGAAACTGAAGTGCAGTAAGAAGAAGAGTTTTTGAGAACATGAGAAGGGTTTTGGGTAAGTACAGAAATAGGAAGTGGAAGGATCACCGGAGCACCATCTAACCTGATTACTCATCTTGACCCCTCTCGTCCAATGTTTGAAAGGGGGGCTGGTTACTCTTTTGCTAAACTTGTTAGGAGCATTAGATCCACTCCCATATGAAAATAATCAACTTATGAGAAACAGTAATATAAATGTAGGACCATAAACAGGAGCCCAAAAATTACTAGAAAACAAATATAAAAAGGTAGCCAGATTCATAAGTACCTTCCAATGAGATAATTTTCAGTTGGTATTATAATGAGAGAATTAACACAATCATAAACCCATTGTGGTTGAACATAGTCCCTAGAGAGGAACATATGGGGCTGAGTTGGCCTATCCACTATCTGTTACAGAAGATAAAAGTTAAAAGGCCACAAATATGTTTTAGGGCAAGCAAGAAAACAAAAAACAAACATGAATGGTGTGCAATGAAATCGTGATTATATTAATAAATAACGAAACATGCAGCACCAATACTCCATTCTCAAGCATTAAGTCATATAAACCACTTATAGTCGAAACCCAGCATCTTTTACAAAAGCATAAGAATGAACATAAGAGTTCCCATGCATGTGCATACTGAAATTTCTAAAAGATACCAAAAACTGGGATTCAATATATGACAAAGTAAATATTTTCAATAAATTAGTCAAATTAAATGCGAAACTTTGAACATGATTACAAAACCAATAAAGAAAAGAAATGTAATAATAAATAATTCAGTAAAAACTCCAATAAACACTTTCAAAAAATTTCCAATGAAGTATGAAACATGCAAATCGCATGAAACTTATTGGGGAAAAGACCCCAATTTATACCAATATTTTCCTCTTCCCCCATTTCTCAATATGAAAAAACACCATTGGTAAGGCCCTTCCAGTTTGCAACGGGTTGCAAAACAGGTCAGGTTGCCCTGGTGGGTCCGGGGTCCAGGTCTGGACCCCAAATATGCACCCAGCAGCTTAGATCTGGGTCCAACAAACTTGAACCCAACCAGGTCCAGGTCAGGGTCCAGGTATAGCCCAGACCTATCCAGTTCGTCACAGTTGGGGTAGGATCTGAGTCCAGCCTCAACAAACCTAGATCTGACCGAGTCCAGTTCCAGGTCAGACCCAAACCCTGACCCACTTGCACCTCTATCCAAGGGGAAACACTAAAACTTCATAACATTAAAGCGCATGCCTGAAGGATCAGAAAAATGTCACTCAATAGGTAAACAAGAGATAAATATCAGGGAATTAAAAAAGATCAATATTATGTTTTTTCTTTCCGATTGGTGATAGGAAACATTTTTAAAATTGATAATCCTTGTTCAAAGTAGAAGGATTGCTTTCGAGTTGGATGTGGCCATGTTTTGAAAGAAAGTAGGTGACTTCCCTCCTAGCAGAAACAGCAATCACTAAGCAAGAATTCTCGTCATCCAACAAAACATAAAGTGAAAAATTTTCCGGAAACAGTTAAGAAATTTAAAATAAACAACATGCATTAGCAATGATTCATAATCAGACTTGGGAAACTTGAAGAAACTTGAGAGTAAGACTACCTGATGAGTTATGCTCTCATCTGATTCTTTAATTGGAGAACCATCGCCATCCCATCCAACTACACCTCCAAAAGCAGGAATAACAAAGAGCAATGACTCCCTTGGAACCTATATGAAACAGGACTCATTAGCAACATTCATCTTTGCAAAAAATTCAATACATATTAGTGATGTTGAGAACTAGATTAATCAATAGAAAGAACCATCATAAAAAAAAAGCACTACAGAAACCAAAATAGGCATACTTGGAGAATAATTACGGAAATATTTCCTTAGACTATCAGCAAAATAAAGGAATTTTATTAAAACGCATCAAATGGAACATACCAGTAATGACATCAAAGCTAGCACATGAAGGCATCCATAAATGGAGGCCAAGTGAAAATTAAGGAAAAAATATGGAGAAAGTATCCATTCAACTCAATCTTTTTTAATATCCGGAGACATTGCAAATTCTCCTTGAAATTCCATGACATTACAAACAGGTGAAGCGTATGTTACATGGATTCTTCTGTTTGGGTGTCATATGCACGCAGGGCACATATTAATACGCATACTGATACAGATTGCTCTGGATTATTCTTGTTTATTAACCATTAAAACTTGATATTCACTTTTGCTTTGAGTGGACACATGAGAACTTTGAAAATATCTAGGGAACTTTAAAAACATCTTCAGATACAGCCATGTAAGGTGCAATATCATATAGAAGATTAGTAAGACATTGTTGGATTTGGTTGTCTCTTCATAAAATAGCCGCATCGACCATTTTCGTGGCATGACGAATCCAATATCCGATACTATGTCAAACGCTGTCACATGTCCCAATGACTGCGTAACATGCGTGACATATGAAGCTCCTTGTATACTTTCAGAAGATTACAAATCAATAAATTGCTAAGGAATGAGTAAATTAATAATGGGCTTTTCATCAGATAACCCATGAAAGATGGGGAGTTTTAACAAATGCATTTATCAATGTCATCATTGGTGGGATGGTTATTTTTTTTATGCTGTTTCAAACCATCAGCATTTAAGACCTCAATATTTTACAGTTTCTATTCTAATGAGATACTGGACTTACAAACACCTATCAAGCTGTTCTCTTAGATGATAAGCAAGTATCGTCCTTTCCAACCCCTATATTTAAGGGGGGAAAAGAGGAAGGACATCAAATTACACAATTTTTTAAGTACGCACCCATTATTTTTGTGTCTGCCCCCCAACACATGGGTGGTGATATAGATGCCAAGCTGATTTGGCCACCACATCAATGGATTATTTTACTAAAACAAAAAAAGAAAAAGAAAAGAAACATGTAGTTGTTGAATCTTTTCCTTTCTCGAAAGGGGAGGTTTTCTGGGTAAAGGGAAAAATTCAAAACTGCCCATCCTTCCATTTCTGACACAGATATGGACGAGTGATCTATTAACACCCATGACTCCTATGGAAGCGGAGTTAAAATGAGGCAGCTATTGGTTCTGGCCACCACAATATGTCACATTAGTATCCCATTGGGCTGTTCATAGTCATCATTTGGGAGTCTAACGTGGGCATATTTGGGCGGCCATAACCTCTTGATGTTGGAGTCCCCAACAACTACCTAAAAATATGGGTCATTCATAAAATTCCCATAACAAAATCCCATAAGCAAAGATTACAAACAAAAAAACTGGAAGGTCAAACTCAACAATAATTCATCAAAAAAAATGTAATGTCCAATAACACTTTCACTTTCCTTTTCTTACATATACTAAATTTCATATGATGATGCCTACAGTCATGATTATCAAAAGCAATGTTTAAAAAGTTGGGACTTGGGTATGAATTAACTGGCAGTTGATTTACCTAGAAGTAGTCCAAGTCACAATTTTGTGATATCGGCTTATTCAATACAATGGCAATAAATAATTATAAATGCTTCATTCGGAAATGAGTAAAAAACCAATTCTTTAGCATATGGATGGAAGCATGTTGGGGGGTCAATGCTCACTCCTTTTGCCCCCTTTCACATTAGAGAAGTCAAAAGGATGCCACTAATGAGTAGCATATTGCATTCTATTTGGAAACTCGTGCAGGTGGTCTTTCCAGCTCTGTTGTACAGCAGGAACTCCTAATCCATTACATTCTTGAACCTACGTCACTCTGGGAAAAAGCCTAAACATGCTGAGTTTCAGTCCATAAAAAATAGTAAAATGGTAGGAAATTCAAGGGAGAAATGGCATGACATGCAACATTTGTCACAGCTGAATCCTATTCAAAATCAGATCAGCATCACAGGTGGACTTTAGTGCATTTCAAATTCTGAATGGTGTCAATTTTTTTGGAATAGCATAAATTATCAGTATGCAACTAACTGCAGGTCTACATAAAATTTCTTCCATTTGGCACATGCATGAGTTGCACCTGATGCCATCTCTAATCTCTGGGGCTGAAGCCATTTGTAACTACTAGAGGTGTTTGATTAAGGTCCATAACAGTAAATGGTGGTATCGTTACAGTCAAAGCAAGATTGCATGAACAATAACCTTAGAATTGATTGCCACAGCTATTTTAGAACTTTGCCAACCTAGTGGGATTCTTCTTAGCTGTCAGCCATGAGTGAAGTGTCTTACAAAGCAATTCTACCATGACCTCGTGTAGCCATGAGTAAGGCTTTTCCCAATGCAATGTAGGTATTATTGAAAATGTACATTTATGATCATGTTCACGTAAACGAGGTGTTTTAACAACAATTTTAAGGAGTGTCTGAATGGGGGAAGTTAATCGTGCACCAAGGGATATTGCCGCAAACAATTTAAAAATATTTTTTTGGTAAATTATAGTTTATAAGAGATTTACAATACTTGCCTATTCTGTTTCATTATTTGGAAGTTTATAATCAACAGGAATATTTATTTTATTCACTCAGAAAAGAGCAATGGATTAAATAATTGAAATTGGCTATCTCAGGGAACCTCACACAATAAAATCATATTTGTCTCCCTCATAACCCTGCCCACTAATGCACGGAATGTGAATAAATTATAGAGGCTGGCACTAATTCACTCCAATTAAAAACAATAACTTTTGTTGCACAATATTTTATATGATGCCTACAAACCATAAGAATTTAATTTATAGTGTCTTGCTTGACATGGAAAATTTGATTATCCAAGGTTTAACTTTTTACTATTAAATTTTCCTTCGGAAATATTCTACAAACAAGCCCGCAAATACAGTAAACAGAATGAAACCCTCTGTTCTCCAAGCATGTAAGGACCTAGGGACCCCATACGTGCCCCTGTTGCATGCCATAAGACCTCAAATTTGAATAAGATGAAGTAATTTACCATGCAACATTCCTTTTTATTTATCATTAATCTCAAAGAAAGAAAGTTATCTTTTTATTACAACAATTCATGAATTCAATCAAGTGATAGTTATATGAAGAAACTAAGAAAGCAGAATGAACCATATTAATAAACAATAGGTGTACTAGGAGAAAAAGACTCACATATGAGCACGTATACTCTGCTCCCGCAAAGGTACACTGTACGTTTACTCTCTTGGGCAGAAGACTTCCTTGCAAAAATGTTTTTGATCCAAAATTTTGGGAACCAACTAAAGATCACTAGATTTTTTTTTTGTTTTTGTTTTTTTTTGGAAACACTAGATGATTATGTTAAAAGAAAATTTTGAGTTTTCTAACACTTAGATCTCATCCTTAAAAAATTGGACGGTTTCTTTTCAATCTGAGGCATTATTCTTTTCAAGCCCATAGAGAATGAGATTTGGAAAAAAAAATTATTGAGTTCATCATAAGGGTTGAGGAGGTTACATCCCCAAAAATTGGGGTCCTAACATACTCCTAGATTGGGGTTTTCCTGAGGGAGTAAATGGACATTATGCTCCCTTGGGAGTATGAAATCATTTGGCTTCATATATTAAACCACAACAGTGTGTATAGAAACCGAGGCTAGAACTTTTAGCACAATGAAAGCCCACCCTGACTCAAAAGGAATAAATTACGAAATCAAAATTAATAGAAAATTGACAATGGTACTAACCTCACGACTGAGGAAAATTTTCAAATTTTTGAAGAGAGCTTTGCACTCTCTAGTTTCCATGTCATCCTCATCCTCATCAATAACATCCACTACAAGACGTGTCAATGAGCTTGATTCATTGGCAGGAAGCTGGTTTTGAAGTAAAGCCAACCTTACATCAGTTTCATTCGGCTGCCTATCCGCTTGGCCTCCATCGACTTGCTCCGATTCAGAAGGGACAATAGCTTTATTATCAAGCAGCAGGGTTCTAGAACTAGCAGCCAAATACCTGGATAAAGCATAAAGGTCTGGAGAATAAAATAGAAAATGTCATGCTTCAGTAACAAGGATATTAACAAATGTATCAAATGGATCGAATTTATGACTGATTAGTAATAAAGACAATATTAACTTTCCTTCAAAAAACTAACAGGAAAGATGGGAAGCATGTAACAAATATCACTAATGGGTACTCTAATCCCCTCCCAGCCATCATACTGAAGGAGGTCAGATAAACAAGAAGTAAGCCAGTATCCTGAGAGCTTATCTTCTTTTAAAAATTTTGAATCCTGCCATATTTGACTCCTTGGTCTCAATGCCTCATAGGCAGCAAGTTTCTCTCCTACAATCTCCAGGCCTCTGTGCCTCTGTGGTTCACCTCTCTCGCTTTCTCTCTCTATCAGCAGGTCCAGGACTAGCCCCTTCTCTAGCCCTATCTCTCAT
Organism: Amborella trichopoda; assembly: GCF_000471905.2. The sequence continues at coordinate 2,423,897 of NW_006497083.1, forward strand.
GGGCACTTTTCCAATCTCTGCCATCATATATAGATTGATGACTGTTGATTTTCTTGCTCTTTTAGATACTAAGATGACAAGCAAACATCGTCCTTAAGTAGTTTCTTGTGACTTCTGTTTTCCTTTTAATTAAAATACACATCACATGGTTGAGAATTTTGGGCTACATTTTGCACTTGACTGCTCCCCAGCAGAAAAAGAGAAAAGTCTTTGATTTCTTTCTTGGGGTGAGAGAGAGAGACAGAGAGAAACTTATCCCAAAACTTTGAGGGTAAGGCAAACAGAAAAAATAAGAACTAAAAGTTTTTGGATGCAGTATCGCTCAAGTTGTCTACAAGGTTTAGATGAGGATGATAATTTTGAAAAGCCAGTCATAGAAACTTGGATCAATTGGAAGGGCAAAGATATAGGTCTAGCCAAAACAAGGGTTATCTGCGGGGGGAAATTGAACTTGCAGATACAACACAAATTGACGATTTGCACATTTATTTTTCTTCTAATCACTTTGTCCTCAACCTTTACCTCTCTATATTCACCCGATACAAAATCACACCCCACCAAAAAGAAAAAACCCAGATCTGTCCAGATACACCTCAGTGTACATCTTGGGTTTAGCTCAAGGGACAATTTACTATGTGGTGGCACCTCCTTGTTAAAGATATGTGACTGGCTTTTTGCAACCATCCAATTTAAACACGGCTAGGATAACTTCAATCAAAATGTCACAGATAAAGCAGAAACCTGGCAACCAGTGCTCTTCCAGTAGCCGTTCTCCCACAACGCAGAAAACCCATCTTTCTCTCTTCTTGGCAATTCCAAATCCCTCTCCTCCCCTCCACTTCTCCCTTCTTTCAGCTTCAAACCCCACTCTCGCCCCGAGTAGTCTGTCAATAAAAATCCCTCTCTCCTCGCCACCACTACAACCCCTTCCTCACATCATACTTCTATAGTGAGGCCATCTCTCTCTCTCTCTCTCTCTCTCTCTCTCTCTTTCTCTCTCTCTCTCGTGCACCGCTCTCTCCAAATCCCAATTTTGCCCATCTCCAAAATGCCCCTTTCTCTATCTCCCTTTCCAAGCCTCAATTTGTAGATTTCCAGCTACTCAGGGCAAAAGATCCATCTTGAAGCCATTAGTTTCTCCCTCATCACATCAAAGACAACTCCAAATTGATAAGAAACAGACCCAAAAAAGCGAATAGCATTAACCCACCTCAAGCCCATCGGTTCACTCTCCTATCACAAACAACATTACGAGAAATCAGCCACATCTTCTTTTGTTATCAATAGCAACAACCAGAAGTGGCTAAAATTGGGTTTACTTGTATAAAATTCAGGGCATTATTAGCTTCAAAAAGCAGCAATGAGGTGAACAAAGGACCATCCATAATGGAGTTTCAGCCTCTCTCTTGGACTTCGATGGAATGAACCAAGAACTACCATGAAAGCTATCAAAGAACTCAAATGCATGGACCCCGAACAGAGAGAAAGAGAGAAAGAAAACCCCTGGGGGGGGGGGGGGGCGGGCGGGGCCAAAGGGTAACAATGGTTAGAGAAAAGGAGAGATGCAGCCATGACGGTGTTTATTGGAAAGCAAAAGTTAAAAGAAAGAGATCAGGAACCAAGGGGTAAGAGTGATAAGAGAAAAGGAGAGATGCAAAGAGAGATGAGGAAGCAAGGGTGATAACAATGGCTAGAAAGGAGAGATGAAGCCATGAGGCAGCTCATTGGAGCGAAGGAGAGCCATGGTAGAGCCTATTGGAGGCCAAGATTTAGAAGAGAAATAAAGAGAGAGCATTAAGAGAGAGAGTGAGAGGGGCCCTTTAGATTAGCAAATAGATGATAGCTGGTTTCCCAAGTTTATCTTTTCAGTATAGTTCATTTCCAATCAACTTATCCCAACTGCCTATTTAAATCAGACTGTCAAGAACAAGGAGTCACATATTTTTAATATGTGGGTGGAGCCATGAAGGAATTTTTCTCTAGTGTTGGAGAAATGGAGAGAAGCAAGCAAGCAAAGAAATGCCGTCAATAAGACAGAGAGAAAAGGAAAGAGAAAGAGGGGCTGCATTCAAGGTGATGCTATGAGAAAGAGGAGACAAGAACTGAGAAAGGGGAAGCCAGAGCCTTAAACAGATGGTAGATAACCAATGGGTGAGGCAGTGGAACTTGGTGTTGGGGAAAACGACAAAGAGTTAGGGGCATGGGATTCATTGAAAAAGGGTTTACTGGGGCTACCTAATATCCCAGTAAGCCATATCATCCCCTCCCATCCAACGGTTAGGAGAGGATCAGAGCAGTTTTCACTATACACATTAAGCATGTTGAATCTCTTATAATATGAAATAACCAAATCCAAACAACATGACACAAAAATATAGGCAAAAAATTTACACGTTGAGAGGGGTGTACCTGCTGCCAAAGCTTCTAGCCGAGGATCAAGAGTGGGTGGATATTTTACATTTATGGAATGATAAAGTTTGAAGTTCGCAAAGGCAAGGAGGGTCTGCAAAGGAAGAACATGGAATGAGTAGGTTTAATGCCATAGATAGCAAATATGACTCCTAGGTTTATGCATGGAAATACACAGGTACATACAAAATTGCCTCCAAGAGATGTTTCATATAAAGAAACATGTGCAGCACAAATACAAAAGATCCAAAACCAAGAAAACTCACATACTGATAATGCCATCCCATAAACCTCAAAAATCCATTACATAAAACCAGTATATACCTCATAGAATTCCAAGAAGGTTAGCATTACATTGAAGTCCACATCATCTGGTATAACTTGTTGCAATGCATGGGGTGTTAACCAGGTGATTTTTTGGCCCTGAACCTCAGCCTGTTGAAGAACATGTTGCATATTGTGTCGGATATTAAGAGAATATGTGACTATGATGCCAGCGTGTCAAATCCTAACATGAAAGGAATTAAATACCTGGTAGTATATGCCTTTGACAGAGATGAATGTCTTGCGTAGGCTATGTGTTCGAGAAATGTATGCCTGCCACTCATGACTCAACCTATCCAGAAACAGATAAAAAATACATCCAGGAGTGATCTATCAAGAAAAGGAATACCCCTTAAGAGCATGTCAGAAAAAAATATTCTTATGAACATGTTTGACGATATATGGGATGAAACCATTCATGAAGATGCAATATAATATTATGAACAAGAAAATAGAAGGGAAAAGAAAACCCAGAAACCTTAGATTAATAAGGTTGTGCTAGATGTCTTTTGCATAGTTTCAAGCTTTGCAAGAAATCAGCTTTGAAAATTATATCATAACTACAAAATCAGCTACAATAGAATGAGCATCATTTACAGAAGGTTTGCTAATTTTCTACCAATTATATATCAAAGAAATACAAACATAGGAATGAATGAATAGTCTCTTCGCCCACCCAAATTTTTTAAGGGTTCAAATCATTTTCTTCAAGCTTAACATATTGAATCTACAAAAAAGATGAAATTATAGCTATTAATGAACAAACCAATATGCTACTAAGAACCCACAACATTTTTTCTCTATCCAAACAATTTATAAAAAAAAAGGTTTATGACAGGATTTGAGAAAATGAAAAAGGTAGTAGAGATATCAGGAACACCCATAGGAGGCATACTTAGCGACTCTTACGTCAATCCACGAAAGAGAAAAAGGAAGGGGGGGTTCAAAATAGAAAAAATAAATATATCATACTCATGTCAAAATCTAGACACTAAAGACTCCCTTTTAAAACCTTGGTTTCTGGTTTTTCTCTACTGCAAGTATCTTGGCATGCTTCATTTGTACAAAGAACATTGATAGACTTAGTCCAATTTAAGTGCCTACTGGTCATTACATGGAAAGCATGGTGCATATTATACACATTCAGAATACAGCCACTTGAGCCACAAACAAATGCAAGGCACAAATTACATTACAAGCTATGAAGTACATATGAACTACTTAAAATGGTTTACAAACTATGAAGTACATATGAACTACTAAAAATGCTTTACAAAGACTGACCTTCTACAATTGTGGATCCGGTTAACATTAATACGTTCAGACTCAACTGCAGGCAGTGCTGCGAATAGGTGGATCATTGTAAGACAATCATCCAAGTCTCGAAGTGCATCAACAAATTGAGGATACCTATTTTAACATGTGAAATATAAGATATGCGATTTCTTCCTTAGGTATGCTTCTTTGAGGAATATGCTGACAATATTTTCACTGATAGAATACAATAAAATCTGCACCTTTCTTTGACAAGATGGTCAAGAGTGTAAGATGGGCGATTTTTTTCTAGGCGAGCTACCTCATCCTTATTCTTCTTTGCTAATGCTCTCTTTATCTTCTTATCATATGCCCTAATTTCCCTGTAGGGCAGAAAGAAGCAATTAATTTACAAAAAAAAAAAAAATTACGGTACCTCTAATAAGAATGAACCCTTTAGCACTTCATTTAGACGAGTAAATTCCTCTCATCATGCATCTAAATTACAAGAACATAGCCTATTCCACAAGATAATATCCACTTCTACATGAACTCTTTACTTTATTGATTGTATACTACTCGACAAGGTCACATACAGCGAAAGCTTGACATATACAAAACCAAAAACACCAGTAACACCACTAAGGCAATAAGGAGTAAGCTCTTCTTCAATCAAGAGTAAAGTTGAACGTTAAAAGTAAAATTTCATACCAATGTCCAATGCAAGAGTTTCCTAACAGTTAAAACTAACAATTTCCACCCATTCATGATTCATCTTAGATCACTTAGTTAACATTACATATAAGAAAATATACAGTTTATCATATTGAACACCGATAGGGTTACATATATATCTACCACTCCAGGCATGTGAAGTACAACAACAAGTACAAAAGACTCATTTGTCTCGCATAAATGAGTAACCTAAAAATTTCAAATTTGAAAAACAAAATTTAAAGTTCGACTAATGATTTATTTAATACTGAAATGCCCACTGCTAACAGTTCACATGAGCCAAAACAAACAACATAAGCTTCAGGACTTCTAATATGAAATTTTTTTATAAAAATTACCACCGCAGAAGGGATCATTTCATATGCTCTAACTCAAAGTTGATATAAGTCCTCAAATATTTTAACACAAAATTAATAGGAAAATGGTCAAGGACCTATGGTTTTTGGAGAAGAGTAATCCTTAAAACTATTGCATATATTCAAAACTTAAAATTCAAAACATGAAAAGTTGAAGTTTTTTTCTTTTTTTTTGCCCTATCTCTCTTATGCATGTGCCCCAAGACAAGGGACTAATGCTTAGGCTCATCTCTTTGGGAATATATGCTGTGATGTAGGTTCAGAAACGAATTGTTTTTCTATTAATTTTCTGAAAACAGCCTTTTCTCTTTTCCATGACTTGAAGCCATGAACCTCAAAAGGTGACATTGCATGTCTTGTGATTTGCATCTCAAAAATTATTATTTCAATCATTGAAACTTTAAAGTACAGTAAACAATTGAAAAAAGGGTATACTTTGAAGCACGCCTCACCTCACTATGCTTTCCATTATTTTGTCCAGAAACCACATGGGAGAAGGTCAATAATACAAAAAGATAATTGGGCCACAGATAGAAAGCATAACGAGGAGGGTCACTACATTTCAGTCCCTAAAAGATTAAGCATAATGGATGAGGCAATCACTTGACTCCTCTTCCTTGAAGTCACAAAATCAATATCAACTGTTGATGGTAGGCTCAGTCCCCTCAAGAGTCACTAAACTACATGCCTAGCAATGCCCTACATTATTCTACTCCCAAGGCAATAGCCATTGGAATAGGTACCTCAGAGCAACAAGAAATTTGTCAAGCACAGCTCCTATCTTTAAAAGCTAAAAATTTCCCAGCAGACACATCTAATTAAATGATCAAGAATCGATGACCAAATGAAGTGCCACGATCTCATAATTTTTACTACTCTCCAAGCATCCAAAGAACTAGGTCACAACCATCTGCTATCCAAAATAATGTCTACCTCCAACACCAACCTAGATCTTCGAAAAAGAGCACCTGTCACCAACTATGAAGATTCAAGCAGCCCATTTCCAAACCAGTTCATAATCTAAATACTTCCCATTTGACCAATTCATATCCTCCAAGTTCAGGACCTTCTAACCACCTCTTGACCATTTAGCGAAGGGTCAGCCTTACCATGGATATCTCAAGATTTGACTAAAGAAGGTCACAGTCAATAATCTCCACCAGATTCACAATCCCCCCCATATGCTTATCAACTTTCCTTGCCTACCTCATGTCACTATCAAATATTTACAGCTCTAAGACGTGATTCTTCACCAACAAATAATTGCATGCCTTTCATAGGAACCCAACAACACACCCCAAGGTTCCTCGACTCACATGAGTAATCCATAAAGGGACTTTTAGCAGCACCGCTTATCCCTTATGAAACAAGAATGTATGCATGTTTGCACATTAAGTTAAGTCATATTCTTAAAAATTCAACACGTTCTTCTACATGCCTAGAATCCTTTAAGGGAATCCAAAAAAAAATACTGGGCTTCAGAAGGCATCATAAGGCTTCTATAGGCCCTTGGATCATATCTGCATTCTTCTTTTATGAAAGGAAATTTGTTCAAATGGACAATCAGCTTAGATGCTGAGTCTTCCTGACTAAATAACTCACTGTAGTCGCTTTACCAGTTCCACTCAAATAGGAATACAGGAAGCATTAATCCCTTAGAAATTATAATACAACATATATTAAGATAAACAAATTAATTTGTGCTTCACGCACATCTAGAGGCCTCCTCAAGCTCCAAAAGCACATTAAGGGTTCTTTAGGGTTCCCTAATGAGCATAATTGTCGTACTTATTGACCTTAGTTTTTGGAATCGTCATCACAAACAACTCTGCAAGTTACAGGATGACTTCCAAATTAACAAGATTGTTAGCAACAATATTCATGTCAGATGTATTTATAAACGATATAAAAACACTAATAAAAAATAATAAAATTAATGCAGGCAGAGATGCACAATATCTCTGAACCCTAAGATAAGATATAAATTTAGCAAATTAACTTGGTCTTCAATGAAAACAATAGACATATAGTCCAAGCATGGGGCAAAGATGTCTTAAAAAAGTGTGATGTGATTGACAGACATATACAATATTCCGAGAACACTTTTTTTTGTGAGAAATCTATTCCGAGAACACTTCGGTTTGGGTTATAATAGTGCATCTGGGATATGGTTTGGGAATGCAGTATCACATAAAACTATGCTCCGATGGGATTTGGCAACCCCCAAAACAAATCACTTTATTATGCAAAATGCCGATCCCCCACTTTTAATGGTGCTTCACATTATTTCCAAGAAGAGTTCCCATACTCTTTTCTTACTGGTGGTCTTCTTTAGAGGTACGGTTTCAAAATCTGCAAGAAATTTCAGTTCATAAAACAATGGCTGATTGACTGGAACCGGGACCACTTTGGTTTCCTTCCAGCCAAAAAGCAATTCCCCTTATCTGAACAAAAGCATTGGACTACATGAGAAACAAAGAGACCTATTTCCCTCTGAGCTCAACACAAGAACTTTTTGCTAAAGGTAAACCTTCAGAACTCCCTGAAACAAGAGGAACGCTCCTGACACAAGCTCTAGAATAAAATGGCCACGCAAAGGAGACAGTAGCACAAACCTCTTCCATAAAAGTGACAATTGCAGAAGATCAAAGACCATCCCCCACATCAAGAATAATGGCTGCACTTCGGAGATAACGAATAAATCTCTAGGGCCATTACTTCTTTCAAAATTTGTTTTCTGCCGATAACAGCACTCGACTGGGGACAGAAAATGCCCAGTTCCAAAATATCAAAGAACACAGCGTTACTTGGTTAGAAAGGCCATTCACAAAAATAAAAAATCCTCAAATCCATCGCTGATCTAGGCCACAATAATGCTCCTGCCCCAGCAGCTTCCTTGTCATCCTTTTCCAAGAGGTATGGCCACATGGGACTCCCTTGGCTCAGATGCTCTTCAAGGTTTACTGAATTCCATGAAAATGAGTAATCAACAAAAGCATGAACAACATTCATTTCTCATATCTCTCAAAAACAAATAAACAAATAAATAACATCTAAAAACATTCATTGTTCAATTCCAAAATTGTAGGGGCCAAGGAAATCTCTAGACTGCAACAAGTTTTGGGCCAACTCATTTCCCCTAACCAATGGGTCTTTGTAGAAGGTAGACAGATCCTTGGTGCACTCATCACCAATGAGTGCATTAGAGAAAAGATTCCTTTCCAAATCCCTGGCCTCATCTGTAAGTTAGGCCAAGAAAAACCATATGATCATGTGGAGTGGGGAGTGGGGAGTCCTCAACAGAATTTTGCTCCTGGTGGCATTTGGTCCCAAGTGGAGATCTTGTATCCATGGGTGCCACCCTTCAGCATAGTTCTCAATCCTCATCAATGGCTCCCTCAGGCTTTTTCCCTGCCTCTCATGGTCCGAGGCAAAGAGATCCCTTATCCCCTTTCTTTTCCATTCATAGCCAATGTTTTCAGCAGATCTATCATATAGTTTAACCAGCTCGGTATGCTAAAGGGCATCTCCACATCCCATCGCAACCCCTTTTCTACCTCCGACACATATTTGATATCCAGGTTTTCCTCAATGAAACCCACCGCAGGTCGATAATGCTGGGTTTCTCATATGATGTTTTGAACTAGCTACAGGCCTAAGGGTGAATATCCAAAATAAAAAAATGCTCATATGGTTTGCTGCCTTGGACCCTGACAACATTCAATCATTAGTGCAAAGAATGGGATGACATATTCCCAAACAAATACTAGGGTTTACCCCTTTGCTTAGGAAAGCCAAAGAAAGCCCAATGGGATGGCACAGCAAAAAAAGTTTGAGAGGAAATTGGTGACTGGAAATGCCACTTTCTAACTACGGATGTGGCATCACATTAATCTGGTCCATACTAGCAAATACCGATGTTCTCCGAAGCTGCGCATTCCTCATGCTAGCGAGCATCCCCCACAAATTAGAAAGCCAAATGAGAGAATTTTAAAAGAAAAAAAAAAATGGCTGGCTCCCATGTTGTCAAATAGGAAAGAGTTTAGCTGCCTAAGAGTAGAAACGTCCAAACCACTAAGACAGTCCTCCTAGCGAAATGGTGGTGGCACATTACCATCAAACAGGATGCCCTTTGGTGATCAATAATTCTTTACAAACATGGGTACAGTGACTCATGGTAGATCCCTCAAGGCCCATCAACAACGAGTGCCTCCGGAACCTAGAGAGTTATTAGGAAATCAAAATCCAATTTTCTGACCCCATGTGCTTCCTTCCCGAAACTGGAAGTGGAACAAGGTTTTGGAAATATCTTTGGCTGGGGGATCAAACATTTGATATAGCTGGAAAATACTTGATGTGATAATCCATCCAGAAAAAAGATCCTCCAAAAAATCCTCCTCCTCTCAAAACATATTGACAAACCTTCAAGGGCAGGGGCTGGGCTTTTTTGGCCCAACAAATGCATTGAGGGAGTCACCTTTTATAATAATGCAGCAGCCCCAGTCTCTATTTGAAAAGTTTTAAATCGTCCAGCAGGGACAACATTCATAAGAAAGGCATCTGCCATGCTTGTTGGACCTGAGAGATAAGGGCACAATTGTTTTGGGGAGTTTTGAAGACACCACTTCCATAGGTTACCATGGAAGTGGCAGCCTCCTAAAAGCGATGTCAGTTGATGTTGTTTTAACAGCTGCAAGAGGCTGCGGCTTCCAAATAGCAGCTTCCACTCCCACATAACAAACACAGAAGTGCCAAAGTTCACATAAGCCATGGCTTCTAGGAAACGAACGCAACCTAAAGTTCTTTCTTTTGAGAGAGAAGATTGAGTGTTTGATTCCCCAACCAAAGATGTTTCCTTCTCTTGCAGAATCCATGGCCTTGCTGTGCGGTTTGGAATTTCCAACAAAGACTGGGGCCCCTCCATCCTTCTAGAAGCATAATCCCTCAATGTCACTTCTTGGGCCTCCTACCCTTGCAGGTTGCACAACATCTTTGCAATCTCTGCCATCTTTATCGTGATCTCTGTGACCTTCTGACACACGTGGAGTGAAGATGACTCCTCGATGGATTCCCTGCTTCCCTTTATTCAAGTCACCCACCATTGTCCACCCACCCCACCACAGATCACAATTTTGTAACAACCCTTGACACACAATCTTGTTACCCAATTCCGTACCCAAATTCTGTAACCAACACTCTATTTACAGTCTAGCATACCAGTTACATCAAATGCACAAGTTTACAGTATCAATATAAATAGTTATTTATCAGAAGAGGTGGGGCTGGGACTATTGGAAATCCTTTCTACATATTCTTATTTATTTATTTTTTACGAAATTTATCAAATTATCCATGAGAGAAGAGTAATTTAACACTTTAACCATATCTTCAGATTTAATTTCAAAATACCCATAGAAAAACACATGGCCTTGAGTTGGAATAGTTGCAACTAGGTAAAATGTCATACTTCATCTCCAATGGGTATTTTGATAAATCTCCCTTTTTTGTGACTCAAAGTAGACAAAGCCTACCTTAACATGTTCTTATGTTCTTTCCTGGAAACCCAAAGGCAAATTTGGAATTCAGAAGGGCACATCACATTAGCATCTATAATTTGTTTTGTTATGCGTCCATAACTGAATGTCACTTGAAAAATGCTTATAAAAACCAACTACAAAACAACCCTAATAAATACTTCACTTATTTTGTCAAGACCCATTCAAAGTGCCATAGGACAAAAGTCGATCAACCAATGCAACAAGGCAACATCAGTGGGCAAGCAATTGCACAGCGGGCTTCCAAAGGCACCCACAAACAAAATATGAATATCCTAGACAAAACTATCAGCAAAATGAAATCTAGCATACAGCTGAAAATGCCACAAATAATTAGGAGAACATCAATAAGTATAATTACCTGAATTTCTCCAAAAGAGGCTCGTGAGCAAGGAACATAATATCTTTCATGTGATAATAGGTTTTGTCATTTCCTTCCAACTTTTTCTTTGGCTCCCTAGGAAATATTCCTTTAAGGATGCAAAGTTTCCTAAATAATAAAGAGAAAAATATTGTTAATTGCAAGATTCTCAATGCTGTATGCCTTCGATATGAGACCACAAACAAAGCTAAACCATTTGAATAGAGTCCATATGAACCCCTTACTACTCATTCGTAGATAACAAAGGATATGCTCATAAGTGTGCATCACATGCTCAGAGAGGTGGGGAGCATATGTGTAATGGAAGAGCAAAGCATAGTGCGAGCTGGAATCACAATAATATTTTTTTGTAAATGAGATCATCATTACATTTCAAGAATGAAATATGCACAAAATCGAAGTGTTCATATTTAAACACAAGCACATGGATGCACTGCACAGGCATGCACATCTAAAATTAAAAAGGCTAACTACTTCTAAGCCACCAAGTGGAGTCAACTAAAGGGTTATTGCCAAGTCGAATACTGAATACCAAGTTGACAAACATTTACAATATCACAGTATCTCACTCAAAAGAACAAAATAAATGCACAACTGGTTGCTCATTTCAAATCCCTCCCTGCCACAGAAGCCACATCAGTATACCTTGAAAGACCAAAAAATAAAATAAATCAGCAAAAAAATTCGTACCATCAAATATGTCAAAAATAAAAATAGCCAACCCCTACACAAAATGCACTAGTTCAAGTCAATTCTCAAAACCCATAACATTTAAGCCCATTGCAGCTGAAGTATTGTAACTATCAAAACATTAAACTAGATTAGTAAGCCTCAACAACCTCAAAAAGTAAAGCCAATAAAACTTTTAAATAACCTTCAATTCCAATGGGGCCATCGTTTAGATCCAAAATCTGGGACAAAAACTATTTTCTCTAGTTTGAGCGGAAAATCGAGAAATTGCTTTTCTACCCGCATGATAAAAAATCAATTTCCTAGTCAGATTTCCTAAAACAAGCAGTGTTTTGAGAGTCGGTTGAGTCCGAGTTTTTTGAGACTCAAACTAATCCACTCCAACTCGAGCGAGTTACTAAGTTGCCCCAAGTTTTATGTACAACTCGGAGTACATTTAGAAAAACGAAAAGATACGGGCTTGTTGTTTATATATAATTTGGATTTCTATTGGCAAAGATTGGCATTTTTTTTTCTTTGCCATAAGACTGATATTTTATTTTCTTTGCCATTCCCTTTTTTAACTTTCCTTCTATTTGGATTTTTTAAAATGTCCCAACTATAAATCAATTTTTTAAAATCTACTTGGATTTTTTAGGTTGCTTATTTAGTATTTACTACTTTTAGTTTAGTTTTTAATATTTTATCTATCTTCTTTTATTTTTCAAGGGCTGTCAGCCCTGTAACTCCAGCGCAATCTCTCTCCATCTCTCTCCCACACCCCCTATCTCTCTCCTTGCTAATCCTCATCTTTATGTTTGTTCCTGGTTTCTCTATCTCTCCCCATTCGTAGAAATATTTTTCTACTTCCATCTTGCACTAGCCATTTCCTCCTCTCTATATCTCTACAATGTTTTCCTCTGTAGATATTCCTTGCATTTAGCCCATTTTCCATGCAGAAATGTATGCATATGCTATCAAAAGAATTAACGCAAGGTATGTTTTTCGAAGGATATATATTTTACAGGAAATAGTTTTTTTCCATAAATTTTGTTTTTCTAGGGATCCAAAAGGATCGTAAATTAAACCTCAATTTTCGGCTTGCTCAATAAACATCTAAAGATCAATTAGCATCTTTCGACAAACAATGCCTAACCATAAATCTAACCTTAAAAAACCTACAACAGTGAACTAGACAGTAAACCCCAAAACTCTAACTACATTTTGAAATCCTAACCCTCGAATCCCACCCAAGGACAAAAACCCTGAGAAGCTTCATTTGTAGAGCAGAAACCAGATTGCCTGAGAAGCTTCATTTGTAGAGCAGAAACCAGTGCACCTGAAACTGGAGAGATTGATCTGCAGATAATGGATGGCTTTCGTTCTGGTGATGTATTTAGCTGAGTTCCCCTCCCTCTTCTTACCCTGAAACATGAAATAAATTGGAAACACATGATCAAGATTCATGGATTTGCTGAAAAGATCCAACAAAAGAGATCATGAGGGAGAGAAAAGTAGCAAAGTAAAGAGAATTACAGGAGGTCTGTAATGCTTCGGCATGGTCGTTGGTGCGAAAGTAACAAAATTTAGGGTTGGCCTTTCAGATTAAGACATTATGTTGAGGTCTTCACTGGAACCTAGGTAGCGTTTGATAAACTTTCACTAGTGTCCTGGGAATCACCCCTGCTGCTGACTTTCACTGATTCTGAGATGCAGCTGAAAATTGGTGGGGTGAAAGCAGGAAACCCTGTTTGGTAAACTATGGTGCTGGTAATTTCACCTGTTTGGTGATGGGAAAGCTGGAAACTGCCTGTAATACTGTTCATTACATATTTCATTGATATGATGTGTGAAACGCAGTTTTCTAAAAATATTTTGTAATTAAATAAGGTTCCTTCCATTCATCCAATATATTACCAAAAATGTAAATAGATGCAAGGAGTACCAATATTTCCATATATATTGAAGAAAATTGATTTTCCTAATATCAAAATTTCACTCAATGCGCAGGTAGCCCTCAAGAGCAAACACATATCATTTGGTAACAATCAACAGGAATGTTTTGGTAACAATCAATAGGAATGTTTTGGTACTAATCAACAAATACATATGCCTTAGATAATTCAAAACTTTTAACAATTTGAGAACATGGAAGCAACATGGACATTGATGCTCTAACCTGATCAAAATAACTAAAAAAGAGAACAATAATCTTCTTGTCCAATAAAACAGTAGACATAAACCAAACAAGTAAACATTTGTGACAGTCAAGTCGATTGGAAATGTTCAAGTGTCATGTATAAGTTCCGAGCCACAATCTCATATTTTCAACTGCTAGGCAACAACTATCATATTGCAAAGAATTGAAATGAGAAAACAAGAGATGGGTATGCTCAGTTCATTGTGAGCATTAATTCTATACCAAACATTAACCGTGAATAAAAAATAGAAATTAGCAAAAATTATTGCATGACAAAAAGACAACATCACCACTCTAAGAATAAAAACCAAGAACAAATGAAAAACAAAATAACAAATTTAAAACTAAAAAAAAAATCATACACAGAACCATAAAAAGTCCAGAACACTAAAAAATAGCAAAAATTTCCAGAACACTCAAAGAGTGCAAACCTTGGTCATGAAAGACTAATAACATCTTTCTCTCATGAAAGACTAATCACATCAATGATTTGGGTTCTGGATGAAGAGAAAAGTGGGTGTAAAGGTGAGAAAAAAGTCCACAACACTAAAAAATAGCTAAAATTTCCAGAACACTCAAAGAGTGTAAACCTTGGTCATAAAAGACTAATAACATCTCTCTCTCTGTCTCTCATGAAAGACTAATCACATCACACATTCGCATTAACAAATCCATTAAAATTCTCTCAACAATTCACACCAGACTTATCAATAATTTTAGTAGCAGGCTCAGGAACGTTGTGCCATAAACTACCATGCCCATCTCTTATTTTTCAGCAGATGAAGCAGGATCAACAGGCTTATCACTAATTTTAATAGAACGCTCGACCAAGTCATTAACATTCTACAAACTGCCAACACCCATATTTTATATTTTTATTTTTTTACAGAAGCACAAGGATCAGGTGGCTTATCAACAAGATTGTTAGAAGAATCAATGGGACCATTGTAGCGACCATTCTTTGTGTGACATGGGCAGTCCTTGCAGATGTTTTTGGCATCAACAATGAAAATTAAAACCCAAACTGTGATTTTCTTTGCGGCTTATTGGTTAGCAGTTGCTTAGGGTTCAACTAATTTGGGAAAACAGAGCAGTCAAGGCGAGAGACTGATGGAGAAGAGAGAGAGATGAATAAATATATGATATATACAACAAAAAATACAGTAGAGCAATAATCAATAGCAAAAAATATAGCAGAAAAATCATCAATAGCGGTCAAAAATTTCAAATAGAACTCACTAGTTTTTGTTGGAGATGCAGCAGAGACTGGGTGTTAGATTGAGCGGTAGTCACAAAGAGCTCAGCAACTGGCGTGGTTCCCCTCTCTTCTCTGAGAGAGCTCAGTGGCTGGGTTTTTATTTGGGGGGGTTTTGTTGGCAGCGAGGGAGACTAGGGTTTTTGAGGGGTGAAAGCTTCCCCTTTTTTTTTCTTTATCAAACGCAGTCAATACACAGTACAGGCGAAAATACTCTACACCCCTTTTCACGGTTATCAAACGCTGAAAGTTTACCTCCCCTTCTCACTTAAATAAAATTTTATAATTATATTATTACACTTTAAAATCTTTTTATTTGTCATAGTCATATATCTCGATGTCGAGAGGATCAATCAAAAGGTTTTTCAACATTAAAACCATCTTTTTCGATGGATTTTTGAAGGGGCGTCCATAGTTCTACATCATTAGGTAGCATCTTTATGAAAACTTTTCTGTTAATACAAAGATGTCATAATCACTCTTAGTTAGTAGATATGAAATCTGATACATAATGAAGCTTTTTAAAATATTTAAGAAATAATATTCTTGACTTTATGCCCGATAAATGGCATATCTTCAATCATCCAATTTCACGTATAACGATCAATAATGATTGTGATATCTTTATACTAAAATTAAATGATTTTATTGTATAAATTTTTTTGAGAAAAAATATATGTATATTTTCACAAAATATATTTGGATAGAATACACCTCTTTCCATAGAAAAATGGATCTAGTCAAATTAAATGAATCTTTCGCATGCTCGTGCACTGCACGTGCCATTCACACTAGGAAGCATCAATTGAAACTTTCAAAATTATTAAAGGTTAAATGATCCCAATTAATGTTTAAAGGGTTATTTTTTGTTTTCCATTTCATACATCTTCAAATAGATTTAGAAATTTTCCAAATTCCCCTTATTAAGTATTCAAAAAAAAATTTATGTTTTTGGATTTTCATTATGAAAATATTCATTCTGAAAATATTGGGACACTAAAAATGGAACTTTCGGATTTTGAAAATTAGAACATTGTAGTGTTTTGGGTTTTACGATTTTCGAATTTTGAAAATCCGGAAATTTCATTTTAAAACATATTTTGGATTTTCAACATCCAAAAATGTTGGGGGACTAAAATGAAAGTTTTCCAACGTTGAACATCCAAAAAGCTAAAAGATGGAAACATAATTTTGGATATTGAGAATCCAAAAAGTTCAATTTCAATTAGTTTACAAATATGGATTTTAGATATTGAAAATCCGAAAAGGGAAATTTCATCATTTTTTTAAATATTGACAAAATATTGTTGTAACATATATAAAATAGGTACAATGGTAATAACAGAAAATTTTAAGTGAAATTGTAATATTGATAAGAATAGTATATATGTGTGCAATTTCCCCTTGAATAAACTAACCCTCAATTTAGGATGATTTGAGCCCTCTAATAAACTTGAGCTCTCTAATAATTTTGTAAAAGGTGCGGTTTATATAGAGCCGAGGCTATAAACAATCAAATTAGAGCCCACCTTCAAATAGTATCGAGAAATATAGTTTCAATATTGGAAATCTTTGTGATAGCCTTAAAATATATTTTCATCTTAAAAAATACTACATATCAAGCACATCTAAGAACACTTGAAAATCTTGAAAATTGACTGTTCTAAAATGCGTTGCAAGATGCACTATTTCCAAAACTTGAAATCTATTTTTTTCTCATGTCCATGCATCTTGATGTCGAGATGATCAATTTGAGTATCTTTGGGCATCAAAACAATCTTGTCTAATAAAATTTTTTAGGTAGGCTCTAATTTGATTGTTTAGAGCCTATGATCTATATAAACTTTTCCCTCTTGTAAATGGCTTTGGATATTTGACATTTCCTTATAGCAACAACTTTAATAATTGCCAAAAGATTTCCTTCTTCCGTAGAAGTATACTATTTATTTACTCCCTTGAGCAAAATACAAACTAGGTAGGGGTGGCACTTGGGACCCGTGAACTTGAGACCCTACATGTAGACCCGACGCCAAGTTCAAGTATGCCCCACATGTCAAGTCCAGGTAATCTCTCTCTTTGTTTTTTGAGTTACATATATATGTTTTTTTAAAGAACACGATTTCTATGCTACCAACCCACATATTGTAGAAATGCGGGCTTGGCAATAAATATATTTTTTAAACATACTTTTATCTTAATTTTTAGAGAATATATCATCTTTATCATGGAAATCATGAATATGAAAAAAATAAATAAAAAATGAAAACTAGAAATAATAATTATGCTAATAAAATATTTGGACCGTTGCAATTATTTTTAGATGGACTACCTATTTGCATCCATCTTTAAGATGAATGCTTGATACCTTTGGACCGCATATTGTAGAAATACTGTCCATCCCGCATGAAACAATTTTCTTTTTTTAAATGTATAAACTAATTTTCAAGTAGGGTCCAGATTGAGTCTAGCTTCAATTTGGGTCAAGGTCCAGGTCCATAGTATATTTTGGGTCTGGACCCAACCTGACCCAAGCCATTGCTACCCCTATTGCTAATGATACTTTCTATATCCAAAATTTTGATATTTACTAAGGGCAGCAACGGGTCGTGTCTGGCTGAACCCAAACTTGACCCATCGAGTCCAAAAGTTGGACCCATACCCGTACCCGTCAGGTCCCTGGTTTGATCGTATCCATTGCCACCCTCACTATGAGCTTCTTTTTATTTTTAACCCTTTTATACCATCATAAACCTATATTATTACCAACAAAGTCACAATCACCTGCCATTTAGATTTCAAGCGGTTTGATTTGTTGTTTAATAGTTAAAGATGACTACGAGTTCGTGTTGTATACGATCCTTAATATACCCAAACGAATAGGACTTGAAATGTTTTATCTCTCACGGTTTACTGGTATAGGTAGGGTCCAACCGGACCCCGACTTGGACCCGAAGAATGTTCGGTTCCCGATTTTGGACCAGGACCCAACCCGCCAGGTCCACATGTTGGACCCATACTCAGACTCGTGTCAGGTATACCCAGCGGGTCCGGGTCCTTTGCCACCCCTAATATTTAGGTTCATAATTTCAGTTCGAACTCTCCATGTCAGGCTAAGTGTCGCTCAACTTGATGACCACCCATGTATAACTCTTTCCATCATATGGACGATAGGGCAGTATTTTCTCATTCTTTGTTTGTAATCTGCTCTGATACCATAGTGCAGGGGAGATGGTGGGATGCTACTCAGAAGAGGAAGATGAAGAATCAATTCCCAACTTTCTCCTCCACCCCCTAACAGCAACCCCATCTGCGATCTCCAACGCCAATAGCCACTACCAGTACAAAGGGGGGCAACGGCGGCCTTGCTCCCTCCAAATCCACTGTCAATGCTAGCAACCTCGACTTCTCCCTCACAAACTCCGACCTCTTCACCAACTTCTCCACCTTCGACAAAGTCTCATAGGTCACTGACAACGGGAGAGTGTCAGAGTTCATACGTGCAAAATGGAGGGGCGTTTGTTGTATGAGCGCCCAAGCAATCAGTTGGGCCAGAGGGAGAGGCCAGCCCCTTTAAATAGGGGAATGGAAGAGGGGGGGATTTTTCGGAGGAAGAGGAGGGGAGGTTTTAGGAGGATAATTGGGCCTCAGTGGTCGAGATTAGCAGAGTTGAGGAGCGGGATGAGAGAAGGGCGGAAAATAAGGTGCGCTCTACCAAGAGGACCATCTATTTCAGTGATGAGAGCAAAGAGGAAGACAAGATGAACAACAATTGAACTACCTCTTTAGGTAACTGCTCTCTCTCTCCCTCATTCTCTGTATGTTGAGGTGTCGAAAATGGATCTTTAGGTAACCACTCTCTCTCCCATTCTTTGAATGTTGAGGTGTTGAAAATGGAATGGGAATTGTGGGTGATATAAGTGGTGACGTTGGGCGAGAGTTCTATAACTGACAGCGTTTATGGCAAGAAATAGAGAGGAGAATTAGTTAGTTAATAATCTTTTATTAGGAATTTATTGTTGATAGTTAGCTAATTTTTAATCTTTTATGTGTTTGTATCGAATTTGTGTTGGCTAACTTAATACATAGTAAAATAATGTGATTGTACAAGTAATGAAATGTTAGTGCTGTGCAATGATACTGTGTTTTTTATTTCTGTTTTCAGCTGGGGAGTTGTTGAGAAGCGCATGTGTTTTTCTTTACCAGAAACACTCTCATTGTTTATAAAATCCTTTTGTTTCATGACTTTTGAGATATCTCTATCATCTTTTGTCCGAATAATGGAGGAGTTTCCTAATTTCGAAGATATTTAAAAAGTCTGTTGCCATTGTTTAATGGGAGAACTTTCTATGTGACACTACCCACATATATAAAAGTCTGTTGTCATTGTTTATGTTATACACGGTGCCAACCCTACACTATAGAAGTAAGGCACACCCTAAAAGCCCATAGGGAATTGTTGTTCTAAATGTTATAAATTCATCCAATTGATCATCTCTATCACAAGATGTATGGATAAGAAAAAAAAATGTTTTAAGTTAGGATGTGGTTTCTATAACGTTGCATTAAACAATCCAATAAAGATGCACCTCTAAATTTTATCATAATATGTAATTTTGGTGTAAAAAATTCTTAAAATTACCTCAAAATCTATTTTCATATTCAATTATAAAATTTTAAAACTTAAAAAATAGTTAAAATCAAGTAGATCTATAAACATATGAAAATCTTGAAAATTGATGGTCTAGATAATGTGTTGCAAGATGCACGATTTATTGTACTCAAAATCTTTTTCTTTTTTTTCATATTCTTATGTCTTGATATCGAGATGATCAATTAGAAGATTTTTCAATATTAACACAACCTTTTTCGATGGATTTTTGAGGTGCATCTATAATTCTACATTTTAAGGTTGCAACCTTATATAAACTTTTTCGTGTAAGTTATGGAAATAATGCACCTTCTAATGTATTATTTGGACTTTATTTTCAATATTTTTAAGTATTTACAAAGAGATATGCGCAATCTATAGGGTGTAGTTGGCATACGGATGCATCCGTAGCCCTAGAGGTAATGTGCACCTTCAAATTTTATCATGGTATATATTTTTGATGTAAAATGTTCTTGCGATTATCAAAAAATCTATTTTTATATCTAATTATAAAATTTTAAGTTTCAAAAATGGTTAAAATCAAGTAGATCTATAAACATATGAAAATTTTGAAAATGGACGGTGTAGATAATATGTTGTAAAATACACTATTTTTTAGACTTAAATCGTTCTATGTTTCATGGTCATACATCTCGATGTCGACATGATCAATAAAAGGGTTTTTTAACATTAAAACTACCTTTTCTGATGGATTTTTGTGGTGCATCTGTAGTTCTACATTATAAGTTTGCATCCTTATATAAACTTTTTCCAAATCTATATCATTTTTTTAGTTTAAATTTTTGTAATAACATATGGAAATAGATTTTTAGGTCATCATTGAGGATTTTCAACACCAAAACTACATCTTTCAATTGGGTTTATTGTTTAAGGTAGGCACCTTATATAAACTGATACATTCCCATACACAAAGGAAAATAATAGACTAAGCCATGCTGCTTAGATAACTACCTAAGCTAACTTCCTAGATAGAATCTGGATCGATTTGATAGTCAAGACTTCATTTTATGTTTTGTATTTTTATTTTTTTTTATAAATCCAAATCACTTAAAATTTTAGGTACGCATTGTTTTTATCAAGACGTACCTAATAAAAATGTTTAAAAAATAATATGCAAAAAATAAATTGATCAAAATATCCTAAAAACTTTTTAGAGGTATTTTGATCAATTTAATTTTTTTACAAATTATTATTGTTTGATATTTTTATTAGATTATCTAATTTTTAAAGAATACATCCTAAAATTTCAAGTGATTTGGATTTATAAGCAAAAAATGAAAATGAAAATACAAAATAGGGTCGTGGTTGTCAGATTGGCCCAGATTAAATTTGAGCTGTTGACCTTAGATAATTATCTAAACAACTTGGCTAAGTCTATCATTTTCCTATACATAAAATATAGCATATTGCGTGCCATCGTTCTTATGAAAATAAAGCACTAATTGTAACTAGAAACAAATGTGGTATGTAATTAGTATACGCATTTAGAAACTAATGTGGTTTGAAGACTCGAAACGACTGAAATGAAAGATATTATTATCATTATACTTTTTCATGGTTACCATATACGGCCTTTGCTGGCAAAAGGGAGGGTAGTTTCCTTGTAGGAGTTTTGGTTTAGATGAGATGTTAATTTGAATGGGTTTGACATCGGATAAAGATACTATTTTATGTGGTTGAATTTATATAGAAAAATATAGAAAATACTTTTTTTTCCAAGATATAATTGAGTGCGAGAATATTGGCACACAATTAGACCTAAAGATTCTTGTACACGGTTTTTATTTTTGGGGCAGTCATGGCACACATAATTAATGGACCTCTTTTTTTTTTTTGGGTAAATTTGTTCCAATGGAAAATAAACTTCATATGAGCTTTCACATGAATAGAGCTTTTGTAGGGTATACCTTGCGCCCAGAGTTTATCAGGTTTGGATCTGAAATCCAAATTTTGAGTCTTATCCAGATCTAGGTATAGCTTTAATATTTAGATTTGATAGGTCGGATCTGAATCCAAATATGGATCCAAATAGTATTTTGGACCGAATCTAAGTACAGGTGGATCTGACCCAATTATTCAAATATTATATATTATTATATATACAATGGCTCACATGAGGATTTTTGTTAAGAGAAGCGTACAACGTGAGATTATCTTTTGATAACTATCGCTTATAACTTGAAAAACAAATCAACATTTATATCCAACTGAGTGCCCCTTACAAAGAGAAAATTTCATGGATATCCTCCCACAAGGGAGAACTCTCCTAACTAATTTTTCAATTATATATGTATCCAAGTTTTAAAGATATTTAAGAAGTCAGCAACGTGACTCAGGGGGCCGAGGAGGAGTTACTCGTCGAGGTCCGATGGATCGGGGCGAGTTTCTAAAATTTGAATCCGCCTTTAACTCGTGATCAATGGTTAGATACAGCATTGGAAAAGTTGGCTGAGTAGTTTCTACTTAACCGAGTTACTCGTGCTCAGGGTTGAGCCGGAGTTGGAGGCCCAACTTGAAAATCTTAAAAAAAATAAGAAAAAATTTCAAAAAATAAGAAATATATTTCTAATATGCTTATTTATGTTTTCTATTATTTTCGCAAAGATTGGAAAGTGTTTTGGCTATGAATACTTATTTTTACAATTTTCTATCTTTTTTAAAAATTTTTAAAAATAACCCTTGTCACAAACTCATATAAATCTATTTTTTCAGTACTTTTTTAGCCACAATTACTTGATTTTTTTTTTTATCAAATTTTACTTTGAATACATTTTTCTTATTTTTTGAATTTTTATTTCAAAATAATTTTCAGATACTAAAATACTCAATCCTACTTGGGCCGATTTACTCCAACTTGGGCGAGTAGTCGGTTAGGGCATGGGCTGAGTGATTGGCCTGGGTCGACTTTTTGAACATTGGTTAGATATATCAATTGGTTCTAGTGTGAGAATGGAGATCTCAATTTCTCTCATGCCTTGGAACCTCAAAGTAGCCACTACTAACCCAGCATCTCAACTACTACACCATGTGAGACTTTTAATTAATTTTATGTGTTTTAGGCCATGTATTGATAATTTTCTAGATCTAACTGATCCGATTCCTATTAAAGTTAATTAATTTTAATTAATTTTTTGTTATGTGATTTTTAGAATTTTTATTTGAATTTTTGTGAATCTTCTAATATTTTATTTTTGTCATTTGGATTTATAAATTTTTTAAAAATATTTTTTTAATATTTTAAATAAAATATAAAATTTAAAAATTTTAAATATGAAATAAAATATTTTCTAAAAATATATGGGATAAAATGTAAGCCCAAATTTTGAAAACATGTGGATTGGGTGGGGCTCACGTGGCCACCAAAAGGGTGGCACGCCCTCACGTGGCCACCAAAAGGGTGGCACGCCCCCACTCAGTTACGTATTCTTCTTGCAATGTTTATCCTTTTGGTTCACTTATTTTTTAGGTATAGCCAACTATGTAATAAGATTGATTATTTTAGATATCTACTAAATTTTTTTATTGGTTGATCTAATAATTAAGGATGGATATATTAAAATATAAATTTTCCTTGTGGGATGGGGATAGATTTAGGAATGGGAAGAGAAAATCTATAAAAAGAGGGTTTCCTTCATAAAATTGCATAGGTATTTTCTTCTTCTCTGCTTATCTAAAATTTAGCTCTCTCTAGATTCCCAAAACGGGAGACTCGCCCCAATTTTTTATCTCTCTCTTCAAGTTTTTTATCTCTCTCTCCAAGTTGTTTCTATATCTCTCTCTCCAAGTTGTTTCTAGATTCTCAAAAAGTATTTTTATCTCTCTCTCCAAGTTGTTTATAGATTCTCAAAGTATTTTTATCTCTCTCTCCAAGTTGTTTCTAGATTCCCAAAAGATTCTCAAAAGTATTTTTGTCTCTCTCCAAGTTGTTTCTAGATTCTCAAAAGTGTTTCTAGACAATTGGAGGTACATCCCAATTTTTTATCTCTCTCTCCAAGTTTTTTATCTCTCTCCAAGTTGTTTCTAAATTCCTAAAAGTGTTTATAGATTCCCAAAAGGGGAGGCACGCTGCAACTTTTTTTCTCCCTCTCCAAGTTGTTTCTAGATTCCCAAAAGCTTTTGCACCATCTCTCTCTCTCTCTTGCACCTATTTTTATCTCTCTCCAAGTGGTTTCTAAATTCTCAAAAAGCTCTTGCACTATCTCTCCCTCTCTCTTGCACCAGAAGGAGGATATTTTTATCTCTTTCCAAGTTGTTTCTAAATTCCCATAAGCTCTTGCACCATCTCTCCCTATCTCTTGCACCAAAAGGAGGATACTCGGCGAGAGGTGTACTAAACCAGTGGGGTGTATTAAGCTCGGTTGAAGTCATTTTTGGTAATTTTATATTTTTAATATTTATTTTTTTTACTTTTTAATAGTTATTCATGTTTTGATCTTCTCTGATCATAAAGCAATAAAATCTAGTTTTCTTTGTTGAATAAATAATTGCATTTGAAGCGGTAACAATTGATAACTGATTTTATTTTATTTATTTCAAGAGTTGTTTGATTGTAATTGGATATTGTAAGTGATCTTTCTAGTATAGAAATAAAGAATTTTATTTTTAAATATATATACCGTGTTTTATCATAAATTTCTTCCGGTCTAATATCGAATCACATTTAGACCTCAATTTTGAAGGTTTAAGATTGTTATATTAGACCTCAATTTTTGAAGGTTTAACATGGTTATAAAATCAAGAAATAAATTTAATAGATAGAATTGGAAAAGAAAAAAGAAAAAAATAGAACATGGAAAAAAAATGGAAAAAATGAGAGGCAAAGACTACTCTGTATACATATCGCATATTTCTAAACCATCACTTAATAACGGTCCTTGAGAAGAAATATACATGGAGATAGCAAACTACGTGGATAAAGGGGTAAGAAGAAATATACATGGAGATAGCAAACTACGTGGATAAAAAGAGGTAAGAGAGAAATCGACAAAGACGTGAGAGAGAGATGATTGAAACAGGTGCATATAGGAATATATTTTGGAGATATCCTTACTAAAAAGATACAGGAATATATTTTGGAGATATTCTTTCTAAAAAGATACAACAAGAAAGAAATATGCATGGAGAGGAAAATAAATAGATATTTTTGAGATATCTTTTTAAAAAAAGATACAAAAAGAAAGAAAAATACATAAAGATAGAAAATAAATGGATAAAGAGAGGGAAAGGCTCTTGACCTCTTCCATCTTCATCAAAACCTAGGAAACTCTATTGACTCTTCTTAGATTCCACAATCTCTCTTTCCTGGCTATTTCAGCTTTTGAGGTATGTTCTCTCTTGATTTTTTGTTTAACTTCATACTTCATGGTTTAGCTTAGTTATTGTTCATATAATTTAGATATAGTTGTATTTGTTGCAAAAATTATTTGATAGTTATTTATTGTAGGTATATGCTTAATCTTCTTGCTATTGTTATCACTCATGTTTGCTATTTTTTTATCCATAATATTACAATGTTTGTTTTTAGACTATTTCAAGTCGGCTTGTCCAATTCTTGGTCAAATTTTTCCTAGAGCGATTATTGTGCTTCTTTTGACGGTTGTGCGGTGTTTTTTGGGGTTTGGTTTTAATGAAATAGTACTTTTATGGGACTTGAAATAATATTTATTTGGGTGTGTTTCAATATATATATGGATATTTTTGAGATATCTTTTTTAAAAAAAGATACAAAAAAGAAAAAAAAATACATAAAGATAGAAAATAAATGGATAAAGAGCGGGAAATGCTCTTGACCTCTTCCATCTTTATCAAAACCTAGGAAACTCTATTGACTTTTCTTAGATTCCACAATCTCTCTTTCCTGGCTATTTCAGCTTTTGAGGTATGTTCTCTCTTGATTTTTTGTTTAACTTCATACTTCATGGTTTAGCTTAGTTATTGTTCATATAATTTAGATATAGTTGTATTTGTTGCAAAAATTATTTGATATTTATTTATTGTAGGTATATGCTTAATCTTCTTGCTATTGTTATCAGTCATATTTGCTATTTTTTTATCCATAATATTACAATGTTTGTTTTTAGACTATTTCAAATCAGCATATCCAATTCTTGGTCAAATATTTCCTAGAGCGATTATTGTGCTTCTTTTGACGGTTGTGCGGTTTTTTTTGGGGTTTGGTTTTAATGAAATAGTACTTTTATGGGACTTGAAATAATATTTATTTGGGTGTGTTTCAATATATATATATATATATATATATATATATATATATATGGAAAAAAGTTTTATATAAGGTTGCAACCTTAAAATGTAGAATTGAAGATGCACTTAAAAGTCCATTGGAAAATATTGTTTAATTGTTGAATAAATATATATAGAATAAATATTATATTATGTTAGATGTATATATTTATATTATATATATATTACATTATATTATATTTAATATATGTTTTATATTTTATTTATAATGTATAATACATTTTATTTATATAATAAAAATATAAATTAATAGAATAAATATAAAATACAAAATATATTATATTATATGTATATATAATATTTACATTTAAATCATTAATATATTTGTATTATATATAGTATATATATTTATGTGATATAATATATTTTATTATATTATATATTACAATATACATAAAGTGCACTATATTATATTATGCCTTATATATTAAGGAAAATATATCTTTATTTTAACTTCCATATCTTATGAGACGTGAGAATTGAAAATATTACTTGTAAGAAAAAAGTCTCCATCTTTTCTATCTTAGAACCCCTTAGACCCCCTTTAACCATAAATTTTGACCTAAACAAACACTAAAATGACACCCTATTCAAACTCTATCTCTCTCTAAAACTCTATCTCTCTCTTCGTTTCTCGATGAGTTTACCAGCCAAGAGTTTTTGCTTGAGCTCGAACACGAACACGAACACACCTTCTTATGTGTGTGAGAGAGGTGGAGTTTTAGAGAGAGAGAGATGGAGTTTGGGTTTTAGAGAGAGATGGAGTTTTAGAGAGAGAGAGATAGAGTTTGAGTTTTAAGGAGAGAGATAGAGTTTAGAGAGAGAGAGACGATGATGTGAGTGTGAGAGATGGAGTTTAGGTTTTAGAGAGAGACAAAGTTTTGAGAGAGAAACGATGATGTGAGAGAGAGATGGAGTTTTAAAAAGAGAGAGATAGAATCATTTCATAAGTTGTTGTCAAATAGGTTTAGGGGGTTGGAAGATAGAAAAGATGAAGTCATTTTGCTTACAAGTAATATTTTCAATTATTGTGTCTAATGAGATATAGAACTTAAAAATAGGGGATAATATGATATTTTTCCTATATATTATATAATATATATTATATATTATATATAAACGTAATATAATATTTTTTATTAGATATTAATAAAATAAACATAAAATACATTATATTATATATTATAGTATATTATAGTATATTATGGATGTCAAATATTTATATTTAAATTATTGCCATATATTTGTTTTACACTATTATATATAATATATATTTATTTAATATAATATTATATTATGTAATACAAAATATAATATATTTTATGTATGCAATAGATATTTATGATACAATATATATTATATATTGTTTTATGTCTAATATAAAATAATATTTTAATAGTATTTAAAAAAACATAACTTTATATTCCAACATATTGTTAAACGCACGTATCTATAACTTCTTCAACATTCAAACAAGTTATCAAACATATACACTCAAAACTTCTTTAAATAACTTCTTTCTTTACAGCAAAAAAAAACTTCCAATTTCTAAATGACATTTACATTCCAATTATCAAACAGGCTCTTAGGGAAAAACTTTTTCCTAACATATCTCTTAGGGAAAATATTTTTCCTAACATATCTCTCTCTTTTAAAGATTTATCTCTCTAGCACATTTTAGTAGGTCTATTTTAGGTAAATCTCCCAAAGTAGAAATATTTCTTTGACAGAGTAAATATTGATCTATAATTTATCTAAATATTGATATCTATATTTTTTTTTAAATAACTTCGTAGCCTCTTGTTTTTCAAGGGATTCATCCCTCTCTCTAAAGCCGCATCACTGTTGGATTCATCCCTCTCTGTAAAGCCGCATCACTGTCTCCTCTCTCTTGTCAAGAAAGTGGTCTCCAATCCTCTATACCACGAGTCAACTCTCTCTGATGTCAATTCTCCCTTTTCTATTCTTTCTCCTCCCCTTATTCTGTTCTTTCTCCTTCTCTCTTAAGTTTAGGATCATCTCTCATTTTATTTTCTAGTTTTTTCCCTTTTTTTGATAAGGCTTTTATCGCTTTCTCAAAATGATTTTTTTTTTTTGTTTTTCCTTTTTCTCTGATAAGGCTTTCTTTGCCTTCTCAAAGCGAAACTTCGGAAACTTCTTTTTTTTTTTTTGGTAGCTATTTTAGAGTCTGAGTATCTCTCTCTAGGCTCACTTTGTTTATGCTTATTTTATTTATGTTTATTGGGTTTTTCCACTTGCCTTCTTTGAGGGTGATGAGGTTCCTCTATACTCACTTTATTTATGCTTATTGGGTTTTCCCACTTGCTTTCTTTGTAGGAGTTTGGGCTCCTTGCTGTTTTTATTAGGCCTTTGCATCCCTTTGGTACCTTTACAAGGTTAGTGATTTCTCTCTCTTCATCCCCACAATAATTGAACTTTATAATCTTGGAAGGCCTGGTCTTGTGGCGTAGTTTTTATTGGCTCTCATCTTCTCTCTTTCTCTCTCCTCTTTGTGATATATTAATAATTTCGAGCCCTTTTTTTTTTTTTTTTTCATTTGATGTTTTTGGAGGTTTTAAAGGTGTTTTTATGTGTTCTCTTTGCACTTTCACAGATCACCCTTTTAAAGTTTTGATTGAGAACACAAGTTTCTCAATGTGTATGGTTTAATGTTGGGGGATTTTCACGAGTTTTAACAAACAAAAGAATTGAATTTTATATGGCGGCCGGTTTTATTTTGTTTGGAGAAACAATTAACTTTATAAAAGAAAGAAATTTACATCTTAAATAAGAAATAGATAGATGCAACCCCAATACAGATTAGACCGGATGTTGAAAGGGAAAATAATTGGGGGTTTGGGTTAAGTGGATTAAATAATCGTACTTTAACAATTGTTATGGATTATCTTAATTTATGGGAAAAAAATGTGGTACCTGCATAACTCGGTTACATCCTAAGGAGTTACATCTCCCTCCGGATGAACTTCTTTTTGACGGTAAGCGTGAGATACTTCAACATAAGCCAGAGGGATTGACATGTAATAAAAAGGAGAGAGATTTAAAAACTGATAGAGAATATAAGGAGAGAGAGTAAAAGATATATATAAAACAAATTTCTTACTTTTTTTTTTTTTTTGAGCAGTCGAGATCCTAAAATAAAAGGATGGTATACGTTGAGATATGGAAGATATGTGAAATTATTAGGATTATTTGTTTTTTTAGGATAACTCTTTCTCCATCTCTTTCTTAAATATCTATCCCTCTCTCTTTGATGTATCTCTACGGCTACTCTTTCCTCTCTTTGAAAAGAAAGAGGTGGAGGTTATGGCTAAATATCCAACAAAGTTGTTTTTAAAGGAAGGTTTACAATTATGCTAATTCCAAATCCTAAAATAAAGGAAAACTCGATAAACCCTTAAAGGATGGTTATCGTTTTTATGTGATATTCTCGTTATTGTTGGATATATCCTTTGTCTCGATTGTTACTTTTAAAGCTATGGTTGATAATTTCGATTTCAAAATTGTTTAACTCACTTTAGAAACATGATTCCCTCATTCAAATAAGAACCTATGGATTTCTCTCGCCAATGTTCTTTCTCCATCTCGAAATCTTTTCTCTCTCATATTCTCTCTCTATTAATCTCTATCTTGATTATTATTGCCTCACAGTTATTACGATGCTCCTTTTCTTCGTCTTCTTCTCATAGATATTCGGAGTGACAATGGACTGGACCCGACCCGGGACATGCTGGGTATACTCAACATGGGTCTGGTATGGGTTCAATATTTGAACACAGGGTCGGGTCCAGGTCCAAAACCTGGACCTGAAC
Organism: Amborella trichopoda; assembly: GCF_000471905.2. Next base: position 2,453,796 of record NW_006497083.1, read on the forward strand.
ATCATCCAGGTTCGGGTCCGGCTAGACCCCGATCTGTGCCCATATACTTCAAGCTCTATTCATTTGGGTGTATTAAGGATCTTATACAGTAATAATCTATTAAACGACAAATTAAATGGATTGAAAAAACTAATGACAGATGATTGCGACCTTGTTGCAAATAATATGGGTATATGATGGTAAAATAAGGCAAAAAAGAAGAAGAAGCTCATAATAAGGATGGTAATGAACCCGACCAGACCCGGGACCCGATGGGTATGGGTCCAACTTTTGGACTCGACAGGTTAGGTCCAAATCCAAATTTTGGACCCGACCCGTTGCCACCCCTAAATATGTATGTATATTATAATCTCTCTCTCTTTCTCTAAATTGCTATAAAAGAATACCCTTATGATATAAGGATAACTTGTCAAAAAATTTTGTATCATGAAAATTAAATGATATATATACCAAATTTGTAAAATATCCATCTATGTATAGATATCTTTTAGATTTATCTCCGTATATATCTTCCCTTATTTTAAGTATATTGTTCACATCTAATTGTATGTTTATTTTTCTCTTTTATCAAATATATATCTTTCTTATCTTCCTGTATATTTACGAATTTTCTATGTTTCTTGTATATATACACACTATTTACCATTTACCATACACTCCCTCTTCTTTCATTTCTATTTAACATATACTTTCTCTCATTTCACTTCTTTCATTTTTGGTTCATTGTTTCTTTTCAAAAACTATGGTGAAATCAGTTTTGGTTTTGCTGATACTCGTATCATGTTTATGGGTCTGCTTGGCTGAAGTCGATGATGAATTACCTAGGCAACAAGTGGTTGTGAAAGGCGTTGTTAAGTGCATGAATGGATCTGGTTTCCGTCCTCTAACAAGTACTTATCTCTTATTTTCTAGTAGGCATGTTCGGTTGTAATTGTTTTTTCTAGTAGTTCAGCAGTAGGAATCGAACTTGAGATGTTTGGATGTATTTGTTATCACAATGATTTACTATTACCATCTCAATTTTGATGTATTTGTTATCACTAATAATCTATTGTCTCAATTTTGCATGTATTTGTTATCACTGATAATTTACCATCGTAATTCTGTATGTATTTATTATCACTAATAATTTACTCTCTCAATTTCGCATGTATTTTTTATTACTAATAATTTACTATCTCAATAAAAATTAATCATACGTTTTCTCTTTTTCCTTTTTTCCATCCTCTCTCTACTATAAAATCAGCCCAAGGTCTGGGAGCTTGGCCCCTGGCCCATTAAAGCTAGGGGAGGGGTGGTTTAGTCCATGCCATCATTGCTCGAGGGTAAGGCCAGGGCCAAGGCCACAGGGCCAGCTCGGTTTGGCACGGCCCCTATCAACCCTTATTTTATTTATTTATTTTTGGATTGTATTTGGCCCCAGATCATCCTGGCGAGATATGGGCCAAGGCCTCTTCGGCTTGTTTAAGCCAAAGCTAAGATTCCTTTCGTTTAAGGGGTATTTTTTTAAGTTGAAAAAATGATTATGATATAGAAAGAGACACTAAAATAGTTTTCAAATTTTGATTATCTTTCTTTAATCTCTAAAATCTGATTTTGGTGATTTTTGTTTTCTAATTCATTTTTTGTCTTTCAAGAACTAATATGGACATAGAATCCCTCACTGCCTACCGACTATCTCTAACTCCAACCATCTTCAATATGTTATTATATCTTTCATGGACTCCCATCTCATCTATTTACCAAAAATTCAAATTTCTTACCAAAAACTTCTCATCTCTTATTTTAAATTGGCATTGCTTGTTTAAAAGATATTCATGATTTAGACTATTAAATTTTTCATCATAACTCATATTCTGAATTTTTTTTTGGATATTTAAAACATCCACTTGTTTTATCATGGAAACGATTAATCAAAATAAACTATGCTATAATCAGTATTTATTATAGAAAATACATAATCATGTCTATGATTGCATAATAATGTGATGGGAATGCGGTCCCCAAGGACCGGGGATGAGTCAAATGTCATATGTCAGTCTGCCAATTGCTTATTTGCTTTGATGGTGATGACCCTCATGATCATGTCTGTTCTATAATCCACATTTTGTCTCTACATTTGCTTATTTTCTTTAATGGTGATGACCCTCATGACCATGGGTGTTCTATAATGTTCTCACTACCATTTCCTATTTGCCTTAATGCCGATGACCCTTATGACCATGGGTGTTCTACAATCAACATTCCCTCTACCATTGCTTATTTGCTACATATGTGATGACCCTCATGACCATGCATGTCCTAATAATTAACCTATCCTCCCCACTGATGAATATCTTATATTTCGTATGCTATGGTTGTTACCAATGGTTTAAAAAACGGATCAGTGACCCGGATCGGGCTCCCAAAAAACCAATCCGGATCGGCGAATCGGCGATCCGGATCGAGAATCGGGTGAATTGGTCAGAATAAAGCTTCAAAAAAATCCGAAAAAATTATTAAAATTCATTATAAATATTGTTTTTTAGGAATTCAATAAGAAATGAAGGTACTCCATTAAGAATTTTCATGTTTTTGAATGAATATGCGAATATTGATATGTTATTTCCCTGCATGAACCGCCATTCAACATTTAATTTACATCACACAAAAAGATAAACATAGAATTACCATGGAATAAGTATATCAACATACATGGACTACAATAAAACATAAAATTAGTAACATACGATCTAAAAATAAAATGATAGACGACGTTGTTGTTCTTCTTGGTCACGCTGGTGCCATTGATTGAATTCGTTTGACAATTCATTAATTCGATCTAAAAACGAATCATCGATATTAGCGGGCGTCTGACTATTCCCAAATCCCTGAGTATTAGTGTTTTGTTGTGTTCCCAATCCAAAATCCCCGAAGCTTGTCCATCCTTCATGCTCACCTGCACTGTCGTGCTCATCCCTTTTCGAAAAATTCGATCATGGAAAAAAAAAAAAAAAATT